>MU254096.1:0-29965 GCA_019669825.1 Calycina marina
AAGGAGGAATATGCTGTAAAGGAGGAAGCGTTTTGGCAATCGGCCAAGGAGAGAAGGACGACAAAACACCACTATATCAAAATTTAATCCATTTCCTTTGTTATGGGTGGAGGAAGCGGGTTAATGGGGGAGGGGTCACGGAAGGGGGACCAACTGTAAGCTGGCAGTAAGCATACTCATTCTCGAGAGACTACCATCTGGAGGCTGCTGAACTGTATAAAGGCGGTCGACGCGTAACATCATTTCATATACTAGTAGACTAGATCGAACCCCAAGGAACGTAGGCCCCTGGCGTCGTATAATCCGTAGGGTTCCCAGGACATGTGTCTTGAGCACATGCCCGCCGGACGATAAATAGTAACACACACACTCCATGTTTTACCAGGGGTCAGGGAAGCGGCTGGAGAGGTAGCTGGCACTGCCTCTCTGGTGAGCACCTGCAGTATATACTCTTTTCATGGCCAGAGTCGAGGAAAACAGCTTGTGCTGGTAGGTTCGATTCCTGCGGCTGCCAACCCATCATGCTCAGGTCAACAGCGTGGCTAGTAGGACGACAGATGGATGGCTTGCGCACTCGACTTCCGACCCCCTTAGGGCTCGACCTTTCTCGCGCGGCTCCGGTCACAGTGGCAGATAGGATTGTGCTGGGGGCGACCACGAGCGGTGGTCAGCATAGGAGGAAGGTGGCTACAGTGAAGCGTTCGTGCAAGCCGGCGGCAACTTCTCAGGGTTTTCCTACTTCAACACAGCCTCGATCGGATCACCTAGATCTCAGATGCAGTAACATCATACACAGTACAACAAAACAAACACACAGCGCACACAATTCTGCGGATCTGGGAGAGCATCACCACTTCCTGTCACCGCAGTCCTGCCCGGCAGATTCTTGACCCCTCATCGAAACAACATTACCAATTTACAGAGCACACAGCAGCCACTTGACCACAAAGGGCACACAATCACACGATTTGGGGAGGGTCAAGGTCCACGGGATTTTGGAGTTGCGCCGGTATAAAAGAGGCGATTAGGACGAGAGAGAACGTTGTCGAGAGGGTTTGTTGTCGGAGGGGGGTTTCAGGAGGGAGAAACAAAGAGTTTTCATATAGACTTCGTGACTCTAGAAGGGCGACCAAGTATATTAGAAGACGGCCGGAGCCCCCCGGCGAGAAGAAGAGCCCATTTGTAAGTACTGATCTCTCCATAATCGGCCGCAAGTTTCGGAAATGCCGCATTCTATTGCAAGTTGACTTAGTGAGATAGAGCCTTTACTCTCGGTCCACTTATAGACAAATATGCATTTCCGACGCCTTGTGGTTTCTTTACCAGCTAAAGAATCCGGGGAAGGTGTGCGGTAGGGATCTAATCGCGTTGGAGCTGTAGATGTTGGGTTTTGTGATTGTTTATAAAATCGAGGGAAACGCGTTTCGGTGGTTTGGTGGGTCTTACCTAATCGCTCAGAATTCTGACAACCTCTGCGACGACTCCAAAGTCAGAAATTCAGCGCATCTGAGCGAAGGAAACTGATGTATTATCTGAGGAACACTCAGTGGAGCATTCCACGCTTACAGTATTTGCACTACTTGTCTCCTTTTCGAAGAAGCCTGCAATTGTTCTGGGGATTGACTTTCTAGGCTGAGACTGCGAGGTATATTTGTAACACCACTTCACCAGCCCTGGTTATCTGGCTACTGTAATGACCGATGTCGTCGAAGCTTATCCTAAAAAGAAACCACAAGAAGTCGAGAGCTGGATGTGTAACACTTAAGACGAGAAAAGTCAAAGTAAGAATTGCCTGATACCTACTCTTTATACCCGCTGACATTAGAAGGGTGTGATGAGCTTCAGCCAGCCTGTAGCTTTTGTACCACTAGATCCATACACTGTGTATATCTTTCGATATGTTCCAGCAAATCCACTGTCTTGCCGCTAACACCTGTGTCGCTTGGCCAACTTTCAATCTCAGGTAGTAACAGCTTGGTTACGAATGACAAGTATGATGGCGAACTCATTCGGTCATCACTGTATGGTTCCAGTCTAGGAGAACCAACTCTAGGAGGCATCTGCTCAAAAGATCTTAGATTTATGCATCATGTAAGTCTGCGCAACTGTTCATCGGCGATTTAGACTTATATATCGTCTCTAGTGGTCGACCTCCGGTGTTCAATTGGTGTTGAGGAAGTGGGAGTGGATATGGTGCTTTAGCTGGTTGTTCCCGAGTTGGCATTTAGAGATTAATACCTAATGAACGGAATGTACGTTGTTCATCCTAATGTCTCAAAGTTTTATAAACATTGTTCATTCTTCAAAACCAACAGCAGACGATTCAGGCTTAGAACAGCATATTTCCACATGCAAAGTTTGCTTCCTGACATAACAGAGGCTAAAAGACAGACTGATGCCTATCATTGGGAGGCCATTAGTCAATTTCGTAAAGCGCTACCATCGATAGATGAGATTACAAAGACTGGCAGGCCGCTATCCTTCAAGCACTGCTACTAATTACATTGTGTTCCCATGGCTTTACAATGAACGACGACGAACTTACTATATTCAACTGGTCGACTTATAAGGGAGCCTCAATGCAGTCATTATGTAAGGGTTGGGACGCATATGGGTGCTCGGGCCAAGGCGCTCGCTCTGCACTGACTCCAGACCTTGTGGGCCAGACTGGCATTGTCCCAGAACCTCATATTCCATACAATTCTATGCTTTTCCTCGTATTTGTTAGAAGACTGATTCTCTAGAAGATTCGGTGATTATTATACATGTAGATAAATAAGGAGTGAACCTGCCTTATGCAGATTCCTCATGCACTTCTTAATCGAATTTCTGAACCCATAGCCTTTTGAGCTATTCGAGGTTTGGCCTCTCACACATTATGCTTGGGTGAATACGGCACTATTTGGCTCACGAAAGCTGGGCCCATGTTCCAACGATTCGTCAGAGGTGGAGGCTAGGCCGATAGTGCCATCAGGTCTCTTGACAATGGTAGCTGCTATAGTCCCCTCTGATCTGGAACATCCTTTTCTAGAGTCGTATTGTCAAGCTCTAGAAGCACTTGCTACGCTATACGCCAGCTTATGTCAAGATGGAGTTAGCAATGCATTATCGTTTTGAATCGTCTGCTGGTGCACATAAGTTAGCAACGAGCTCATGAACCTGGCCAAAGAGGAACATCCACGAGCTCTAATAATCTTGGCTTATTACCCAGTCTTCATGAAGCTGGTAATGTGCATTTGGTGAGTGAATGGTATTGGAGATCGTGAGCTTGGTCTGGTCATTCAGAAGTTGCCCATTGAGTGGCAAGATTACGTCTAAATGATCCTCAAGCCAGTTCTCTCACCAACATACAGACGTGGTGAGCTTGCTTCTATGGAGGAGTTCTGGCGAGCTTCAGGATTCAGCTGCGCCTTGAGATGCTGTTTTGCTTCTGCTGTTTTGCGAAACGTTGTGCATGCCATCTTCCAACACTCTCGAATCCAAGTCAGAATAAGCTTTCCCATAGCAGCTATACAATTAGCATTATCTCTGGAATCTTAATTGATGGGGGAAAGCAAGGTCTTGTAGAGGTACAGCTTCATATGAACGACTAACAAGCTGTATGTTCACCAACTCTCCAACCTATTCTTTGGTGTTGACTACAGCCCAGATGCCGTGAATTCAGCCTATCTGGCACTCAGGTCCGAATTTGATGTTCTCTAAATGTTTTGTCCTTGTTGCCAATATAGGAGAGGTGAAGGCTATTCTCAAATTCAGCGAGTGCAAAACACGATTTCGTGTCATTTCAGTCACCATGGCTCCCAACATCAAACATCAACTTACAAGCCAGCCAAAGAGAACAGCTATCATAGCATCTGTCTTTCGACAATATCGCTGTCTGAAGTTCGTAGATCAATCTATAGACGCTGTACACAATTGCACAAGTCTCTTCTTTACCGTTCTATAGACGCCATACACAACTACTCAAGTCTCTTTTTTACTGTAAGCATTTCTGTAAGCATTTCTGCGAGCCTCATTGGAGCACACATTGGCACGTCAAAATAGAACATCTACTTGCATCAAAGTAAGCTACGCACGACACCCGCCTTATTACCCAGCTAAAAGTACATAAAGATGCATGGGCCACGCTTGATGCTCAACACCACCTACCTAGCCGTCCCCCCAGGTCTCCCATGGGCCAGTCACACCCATACCACCCAACACGCGCGATGCTGCTATTGCCTCTCCTCTCTCCCGTACGTCATTCCCTATATTAGCCACTCTTCAGCCAATCAATGTGCTGAATTATCGCCAGGACCCAGCGCCGAGCATTTGCGCTCGTGGACCAGAGCTGACGGTTCTTTCTTCACCGAGGGGAGCTATGTTTCTTGCGGCGGCGCAGAAGTCAAGATCTTGAAGATGAGTGGCGTCACGGTGTCCATCGACTTCTGTGAGCTTTGCGAGGAGAACCAGGAGCAAGTTGTGAAGCAACGAGGCAAATCGGTCGACCATATTCTCACTTCTGCCCCTGGCAAGGAGGAGGAAGACGAGAAGAAGGATGGAGAGGAGGTGGAGGAAGATGTTAAGGATGAGGTGGAGGTGGAGGTGAAGAAGGAGGCGGATGTGAGGGAGAAGGAGGAGGTAAAGGAGGAGGTAAAGGAGGAGGTAAAGAAGGAGGTAAAGGAGGAGGTAAAGGAGGAGGTAAAGGAGGAGGTAAAGAAGGAGGTAAAGAAGGAGGTAAAGGAGAAGGTAGAGATGTGAAGATCAAAGTGGAGGGAGTCGAAATAAACATAGACTAGAGTGAATTGTTGCTGCTGTCTGGTGTTTATGTGGCGTGGTGGTGGCATTTTTGCGTGGTTGGCGTTGAGTATAATAATGCAAGCATCTCCGCCATCGAACTTCTCGTCCACCAAGTCCTATCAGCCATATGTAGCCTCTGTAAACCTGTTTCATATATCAAAATGCCTACTGATCCTTCTCTTAGTAACATTTGTCCTTCCAGGGGCGTCGGGAAACCAAAGTATATCTGTTGCAGGCGCAGGAGCTCCGATCGCATAAAACAATTTACACCACACCTTCCGCCGCTCTCCAAGGTATAACTAATCCATCCCGAACTTCGCAAGCCCAACATTAGATCTGATTCCGCCGTGAGCCTCTATCCAAGACCTATCTGCCTCTTTTTTACGGCCTGGAGTACAGTTGGTTCATTTTCTATCGCGCGTCGCGGATCAACGTTTTGTTACTCCATTTGCGATGGAACTAAATCTAAACCCACCATTTGTCTACAGCTAAGGACGAAGAGGAGTACATTGACAGATAGAAGTGCAAAATCATGTTTGCAGACTGTGGTATCTGCCAAACAAACACTATTGGCTCTCAGGAAGCATCGCATGTCCATTCCAGCGGTTCAATAATGTTGGCATGCCAATATAAGATGGTGTAATACGCTCCAAACGTAGATGCGGAGTATAGTAAGCTCCATACGTACTGAAGACGAGACGGCGTGAGCCAGGGCTTCTCCCAAACGTGATTCTGGCAGCGGCTGGAATATGCCGGGACCAGAGGTATTCTACAAATGGTCTGCAGTCGAAGAAGTTATACATACTGTTATACAGCATCGAGCTTTCGGTAGTATGCGAACGCCTTCCGAGTGCAGTTCTCGTCGCAATCCTCCTCAGAACTTCTCGGGTTCGAGTCCGCCTTTTTCTGACGGTCGGCAGTGTGCCTTGCCTTGTCCCAGCAATTAGATAAGGCCACTCTAGCAATGACTTCTGGGCAGGTACAAGTGTGGGCGATAAAATGTTGGGTTTCTATAATAGTTAGAAATGGGGAAACTCTGAGTGCTACCTACATAAGAGTCTTCCATTCTCAGATCAGTAGCGTTGTCTAAGTCAGCTTGCTGCACTGGAAGTCAGTCCGGTCCTCGCTGCGTGTCTTTAACTGAACCTTTGCCTTGGTTACAACCACATTATTTAGATTGTTCCGATGCATTATACCCCTTTCTCAGCGCCAATCCTCGACATGAAAGAGAAGGCAGGCTCACAACTTTTGATACTTTAAAGAACAATACTCATTGGCCTGTAGAACAAGACGACGCTTCCCAGAGTGCGGCATAAGAGGTCTGTCCTGCTTTTCGCAACAATATTAGTTCTTATGGTAGCAGCATCTCTTCTGAAGCTCGCACTTCTTGTTCTACCAAACGGCACTTCGGTAATACGTATCCACTACTCAGAGCTGTATGGTAGTACCCCAAAGATATCAGACGCGGTTCGAATACAGAACGTCGCAATTTTTATCGACAATGATATTTGAGGGGCTCGACAATCTTGGAACAAAATGGTATTTAGGGGACAGGCCAAATTACCAGTAAAAATTGATTTTTAAGCTGCTAGAGTTGCTATATTCTTAGAATACCAACCCATTTCATTTACTATTGACCAACGATAATACTAGGAGTTGAGGGCTATGATTACTTACTGGCATATAAGTAGTGCCATTTGGATAATGATGGTGGCTGGAGCATGATCTCGGACGACGTTACGACCACAACCGTGTTACATAAACTGTAGTGTCGGCGCAGCAAAGGCCATGAGGACAAGCAGATGAATCTACAGATAAACGGACGTGACATACCAAGCTTTGATCATATCATTAAAATCGTGAAAATACTACATGCTGTCCCTCAGGCCTTCTAACCTAGCTCTGATCTTTCTAAGGTCTTCAGTCTCCCTCATCTGCATCCGACTTTCGCTTTCCCTTATCGCTTCATCAATTCGTCTCTCTTCTTCCTCCAGCCGTTCAAGTTCTTCATCGTCTTCTATAGTCACACCCGCATAGGCATAAATGTCTGGCACCGGGCTGCGCAATGCGCCTGAGACCCGACTGCTGCTGCAACCCTCATCTGGAATCTGGTTCTGGGAAGAGTTGGCGTGTATGAGCGGAGGTCGTGACAGAATTCGGGATGAACGGACTCCTGATACTGAATTCCGGTTCGGAACCTCCTTCCGATTTATTGAGCCCGGGGCAGTTTCTGTGCCTGGAATTCCACGAATATGCTTTTGTTGGTATGCTGAGGAAGGCACCGCAACCGGTGCATCATATGACTGACCAATGAGCCCCTCTTGTGTATATTCTTGGCCGTCGTGGTCTCTTTGTAGACATACACTACTCTCAGCAGCTTCGTAATCCTCGAATATCTCTCGAGTGGTTACTACATGGTAACTTCTGTTATTTTCTCGCATGGCTGGTGGTATCGGCTGAACGCTAATTCGTGCTCCGTAGGCCGTCTCATGGCCTTGATCGTCATGGAGTTCCGGAGCCACCAGGCGCTTGGCCTGCCATCCTTTCTCTATCTGTTTCCTCCTCCGCCAACAGAATATGCACGCTGCCATTATGAATAACAACACCGGAATGGTCACCGCGACAGCAATCCCTGCCACTGCTCCAGTTTTAATCCCTGCTTTATGTTTATTGCTCGCAACGGCAACTCGAGTTGTAGTGGCCTCGGAGGCTGCGGCAGTCGAGTCCGTGAAAAGCGAACCCGTGAACCAAGGAAGGGATGGAGAGCTCGTCGAAGTTGTATCGGAAGGCTCTAGTACGTTCACTGTAGAATTACGCAACGGCACAGTTGTCGCGACTGCACCGTTGACTGCTGAGGTCGCCAAATGAATCAATGTGCCTAAGGTCTCCAACGCAAGCGTTGGAACTTTTGTGGCGCCTTCGGTGCAAGTATACCGGCCTGTAAGTTCTGATGCGATATCTGGACATATTTCTTCCAAGAAATCGAGAGGACCCTGGTCATATAACTGATTTGCCGAACAACTGGTGCATACATTCGTTAGAAAAAAGTCATAAAACGGTTGATGGTCGCCATCTTGTCCTCTTTGGGCACATAAACATGAATCATCATCAGATAGAGAGCATCCTCCATTTATCCCCTGGTTGCTTTCAAAGCTTGATTTTTGGTCCGTCACACATGGAGGAAGCTTTTGTTTCCGTCTGATGGCGAATGTATCCCTTCCGATTTCCATCACGGATCGATCACTGCAACACCGTCACTTTGACACAACAGGCTGCGAGAGGAACATCAGAAGAAAAGAAGAGAGGGGAATCCACACAAGCATGAGGCTGATGCTGCTCATGATATACGGAGTAGTGCTGTAGGTATTGGATAGAAGTTACTGACACACTGTGCATCAACGCAGCAGTACCTAGCCCTCACAATACTCGATGCTTGTCTTCCATATATGGTGCTACACTGGGATTTCATGTTGCACATGGCATCGGCAAGGTCAGAACACCATGCAGGTAAGCCTGTGGATGTGACATTCTTCCAGGATTGATACCGTAAGATGCGGCAAGACTAATAATAGACTCACAGTGCTCGTTAGGTGGTGCCAGCCTCAGCGCCTTCAGAAAGCTCCGATGCTGTAAGCACAACATTACCCAATTGATTGGTGCTTCGCCTGCCATATCCAATGGTCAGCTATTCTAGAACTAAGGCTGAGAAACTGAAATGTGTTCCAGTGTTTCAAAACGAATTGAACAACATGTGCATACGGGGATGCACATAGCCTAACCAAAGTACAAAGCCTGAGCAAGTAGGTAGTCATATGGAATTAGAATTCTGAACAGCCCACTCACTGCAGTACTCGTAGGTACTCGAGTAATCACAATTCCCCGTCACAGCGTAGATTCTCGTTGACAAGCTCAGCCGCTTGCAAGCGCCAGCAGCTTAATCATCGATCGAGTACTCACGGCTGACTAAACTCTACTGTCTGACAGGTCTAGTTGGACTTCGCATTTGCAACATTGTGAATGACTGCAAGCCATATGCCGTACTTGCGTTCAGGGCAATTGGACTAATCATGGCAGTAAATACCTGCTTTGGTCGAGTATCATGATCACCGTGAAAGAAAGAAGCAAAAGACGTGTTTCACAAGACAAATTGCACAAAGTTCATGTACTTTAACGTACAGGTACAGGTACCAAACAAAAGAACGAAGAACGAATAAACTAGTAGTTCAAATGACAAGGCACCGTTCGACGGTTGCAAGTCCGCAGGCGAAGGACTTGGTGTGGCAGCCATGAGAAACAGCAGATGGGCGGCAACCTCTTTATCGAGGTTTCCGAATCCAGAATTGGAGGCTGTGCCCATATGGAAATTGTTCAATGATATAATATCCGTCATAGTCTAAGCTTTCAGCTAGATCAATGCCGAGTCTCAAGACTGTTCGGCTAACGCCGTGGTCATAAGCTCGCAAGCTTGCGACTTGTATCTTTCTCCTGCTTGTTCCTAACATGCATTATACCCTAGAGGCATCGGAGGCCAGATATTCGATGTGGTAATAAGCGGTTGGCTCACATCAATGTCCACACTGTTGAGAATATCTGGCTATGGGTTCTTGACAACCTGGCCTCTACTACGTGTAAGGATGATTGGACACAGCTTTGGCAGCTCGAAACCGGAAGTCCTCTGTGATGATCAGTCCAGAGGGTGTCTTAAGAGTAACTTGCGCAAGACGAGTGATTGAGTAGACTCCAAGTGAACTGAGCACATATAGGACTGATAATTCCGTGCTCGACCAGCTTGCTGTTCTGCGATCGCTACCATCCGAGTCCGTACAGGTACGGTTCGTACCACCATTGTAGACGCGAGTCTCCGGAAGTAATTATCGGAGCCATCGCAACGTCGCACCTATGTAGACACGGTGTTGGATAGACAGTATTCGATCCAGACTAACTGGGATATATCTACTGATGTAAAGGTGAGCCCATCCTAAATATGCGAAAATGTTCGATATTCCTCAAAGACTGAAGCACATTTTCTATTGTAGTATCGTGAGTGTCGGTATCGTTGTCCAGTGTTTTAAGTAAACGCGTCTGTTCACTGCAGCGTCCAGGACCAGTACGGCATGGGGTTTGGGCGGCCTTTAATGCGTCCACGGTGTCTTCGAAGGTGTGACCTTTTTTTTTTTGCCGTACTCCGTCATGATTGGCCAACTCTCTTGGTATCCAACCGAATATGAGTGCTCTAGAATGCTATTCATGGCAGATTGAAGCATGACTGTAGGAGCTGGAGTCTTGCAGGTGACGGAAGAATTGATAGATGGGTAATTGGATAACACTAATGGCTGGAGCTGAAGACGGTAATCTCGATAGAGAGAATGAAGTTGAGAAGAGAACAGCGCGTTGGTTTGATCTAAGGGGCAATCTACCATGACTACCTCGTAAAGTCACATGACTTATCTGGCCTTCTTAATTGAAATTGCATTGCGACGAGAGCTTGAAACATATCTATGTCTGATATAGACTATAGATCAACTGGAGTGGTTTACAATTGGACTGGTCGTCTGCGCCATTTGCTCCGGGAACTATCATGAAATATGAACCACAGTCGACAAGCTCAAAAAGATGGGACGCCGGCATTTTGTCCCACAATATCCAAAACTCGAGATATCGAAAAGTATGCTTTTTCAAAAAGTTTCTCCTACTTTGTCTTGCTGGCTAAAAGGATTTACCAGCAGATGAATCAGCAACAGACCTGCAGTCCGATACACCGCGCCGCGTCTTGCTGTCACGATCCAGCTATCACGTTACCAAGGACCTTAGGCTCAGTAACTAATGTTGCAGTAGAACCTTAGGAAAGAGCATCTGTATATATTACTGGTCGGTTACCTACATGAGGAAGCGAGCCAGGGAATTACCAGATGGCCTAGAACACGTGATTAAGAGACAGCCAAGGCAAGCTCGCAGAGCTCGCAGGATGGAATCTCTTAGTATATAGTCTTTGCAGTTTCCATAGCTTGAGCATCCTGCTCAAATTACCATAGCTTTGTTTACCTCACAGTTTACCCAGCTTGTAACGGAATCACTTCCACGTGATTCGCTTCGATTGATACTTGCCTCTTCATTCCTATACCAACCCGACGTCACTTAGTCCCTTGGGGATAAGTTCAGCTAAGTATAACCTTCCCGGAAGCCCTAATACTTGGCAGAGAGTTGAGAACGTTACACTTGCATCTCCATGGTCTTGATCTGAGAAATACATCATGGGCTCTGACGCGATGACTGGCTCCCATAACAGCAGTTTGTGATTGATGTCCTCGATGATAGCGAAGCTAGTATCTGTGAATGCCTCTGCCTAGCATTTCAGGGGGTGACTGGCAACACAAAGTTGGTAGAGAATAGGCAACAGAGTAGTATATATTCCCGCCAGCCCATCCACGGGACATGTACTTCCGTATACGAGCTGGATCGCTGGAGTCTCGCGTCTGACCAGGCAAGAAGCTGTATCCTAGAAGATTGGACTTACGGCGACAGGATCCAACGAAGCATCTCCTGCTAGCTCTTAACCAGGGAGCCATCGATCTTAGCGAGTACTGTAAGATCAGTCTTGTACCTGTACGGTATGTGAGCAATGTATATGCTGCCAGTGACTGACCTAATTTCAGAACGAGAAGTGCCTCTTGAAAATTAGTGACTCGTAAGCTTCGGAGCTTAGCGAGAGGTTTTGTGCGGTTAGCTATATTTTTCACACCATCCAATAGCTCCGAGTAGTGCGTTCCTGTCTTGCTAGAGAAAAGGACACTGCGAATCTCTTGCAGGAGAAGAGCTGCAGCCGCATAGGACTTCTTAAGCGCAGCACGGAACTCAGGCGTGAAGTTGGGACCCGACATGGTTGTGGAATATTTGGCTGCGAAACCGTCGATAATGCCAGGCGTGGTATAAAATGGACTCAGTGAAAAATCCCATTGGGTTGAATCCTCACTTGGATCTCGTCTTTCAAGAAGGATGCTGGATCTGCCAGCGACGTTCTGATCGAGCGCGTTCTGTGTCGGACCGGTATTAACTAGTCGACGACAGCCGCTTGCTTGGATCTCCCAAATCTCCTCAAATACTTTAGGTCCAAGTGGCCTTACCTTTGGTCTCTGGCCCTGACGATGTCGCTCACGCGAGATAAAGCAGACCATGCCAGAGTCTTCGCATCGAATGCATATTTCTGGAGAGCGTTCGAAGATACGCTTTTCCTCGTACTTGAAGCAAAATCACACTATCTCTTCCTTGGAGAGCTTGTTAAATTCATGATGCTTGAAGGATAATTCATTTGAAGATTTGAATGCATGAGAAAGTCAATGGTCAGCTGTCCTTTGTGTATACAGTTGGCTTTTAAGCGAGCTATACTGTTTCGTTACGATTGTCGCTTATCATTCATCACTCTCGGAGGCTCGAGTCACATGGTAATTTGACTTGTGCACAATTTAGTTGGCTGACTAGCTGGCGATGGGGATAATAGTTCATAAGAGGAATTTTTAGGAAGCAAGGGCTTCGACATGAACGATTACCATAGGGTTTCTACTGTCTATAGCTTTCGTATCTAGCCAAAGCTGGCTTCATTTCATGCAACACCAAGGAATTGACTATGTACGAGACAGGAGTTCTGTTAAGTATACTCTCGTGGCAAGCTGTGCCATTCTAAAATTCCGATCATAATGCGGCGTTCAGTGCTCCAGTATGGCTGGAGCTTGGACTTTCAACTGCGTCTGGGGCAGGACGCCTCCGGTCTTTTGCTTATGCAGTGAGCTTGCTAGCACTGAAAACTTCAAGCCTTTCTTGATCAGCCAAATACATATGGTCAGAATAGTGATTATGTCATATACTACCACGGAACCAAACCAATGACCGTATGTTGGATTCAGCGCTAGCTGAAAGCCCCTAGATACAATCAGTATGTGCATAGCGAGGAGGAGTGTGGACGGACAAGAAAACGTGGACCGGTGCCATCTTCGTTGTGATCAAAGTCCCTCTGTATATTCGAAGATGCGCAGAACCCAGCGCAAACTGTACCAGTACAGCCACAACTAAGAGAAGTCCGATGATTTGATGCGCTGTTGTGAAATGTTTGCTTCGATTCTAACGAATACCGATGTTGATACCAAGGCAAGTGCCTACAACGACAAGGGATGCGGCAATTCTTTGGTTGATAGCATGCCATTTGACCGATTGAATCGTCGAAGGATAAGTACTTTAACTGGCATCAGAATCAGGAAAGTGAAAACCATCACAGCTCCGTGTAACACAACAGAGAAGTTGTTTCCGTTGACCCAGCTACATCCATTAACGCTGTCACAGCACCATAAAGCCGAACAGCATGCACAGCATAGATACTGATCACATGCGCCAGCAAATTCCCCAGTATCTCGAACGAATGAACTTACGCCCGGGCGTCAGTCCAAACAAATCTTTTTCCGTCTTATTCACCTCTCTCGCCTGACCAGAAGCCGGTGCTGGGAAGACTGCGTTTGTGCTTTTACATTGCCGAACAGCTGTGCCCCAATTTTAGCGGTGAAAATCGCGCGGTAAGTATCGATATCGTACTCCCTAACCCCTTTGCCGCGTCCATATCGCCACTCCCTCACAATAGCCCGTGCGTCAGAATTGGGAAGGCCGTAGTGCTTCGAAAGTACTGTAGCGAAGTAGACATGGCTGATTCCACCGATACGTTAGGTGCTGGGACTTCCGGATCTGTGTTTTTAATCGCGCGCTTGACATATTGGAGTGGATGATTAAACTCCTATCTTGATGAAGCAGGAAGAGTAGACTTTATCCGCCGAGACGATACGGTGCCTCAATATGACACATGGTTTGGAAAGGAGGAGACCATAGTCCGAAGAGACAATTACAATGATGGGGCGCATGAATCCTGCTAGCTGAAATGTTGTGTCATGAACTGTTAATGCGTGGAACAGCCGGGTGGGCGTAGAGAACTCATCTCCATGCTGTCGTACAAACTATTAGGTAATACATTTCATAACAAGCAGCAAACTTTGGGCATTACTTTCTTTCGGAAAAAAGAAACCGTCGTTCAATTGTTACAAAAGGGAGTTGCGAATGCGGATGATCAGAATACTAGGCTTTTGCTTTGACTTCCATTTCCGTACAATAGCAAAACGCTTCCAAGCCCTAATCCTCACTCAACTATACACATAGACGTCTCCCTGGTCTAGGTTCTCTCCTCTACTGCTTCTCTGTTGAAAATCGTTAGCCACTTCCCATGGTGAAAGAATGTTAACAGTCCACATACCAAGATCTGCGAGAATCTTCTCTCCTTTTTGACGAGCCGAGTCGATGTCACCAACCCTGAAGCATATTAGCACGGTGAAAAGTGAGATAAGAGGAAAACTACGCACATATAAAATGCACCTTCTGGCAGATCATCTCCCTCTCCGTTCATGATGGCCTTGAATGAGCGGATAGTATCCTTCAAGTCAACCAATACACCCTCGATACCTGTGAAGACAGTGGCGACAGTGAATGGCTGGCTCAAGAATCTCTGGAGCTTTCTGGCACGCTCGACAGTCAACTTATCAGCTTCCGACAACTCATCCATACCGAGAATGGCAATGATGTCCTGGAGCGACTTGTACTCTTGGAGCATCTGCTGGACCTTGGTGGCAGTGTCGTAATGATCCTGTCCAACGACACGAGGATCCAACATACGAGACTTGGAATCCAGAGGATCGACGGCAGGGTAAATGCCCAACTCAGAGATACCACGGGACAAGACAGTGGTAGCGTCCAAATGGGCGAAAGTGGTGGCAGGGGCGGGATCAGTCAAATCATCGGCGGGCACGTAGACGGCTTGAACCGAGGTGATAGAACCCTTAGTTGTGGTAGTAATACGCTCTTGCATGATACCCATGTCTACGGCCAGAGTAGGTTGGTAACCGACGGCAGATGGTATACGACCGAGAAGAGCAGAAACCTCGGAACCAGCTTGGGTGAAACGGAAAATGTTGTCAATGAAGAGCAACACTGCAGATAATTAGCATAATTATTAGGTAATCTGCACGTCTTGCTTACCATCTTGTCCCTCCTCGTCACGGAAGTACTCAGCGACAGTCAAACCAGTGAGGGCGACACGGGCACGGGCTCCGGGGGGCTCGTTCATCTGACCGAAAACCAGAGCGACCTTCGACTCTCCATCAAGGTTGATGACCTGGGTCTCCTGCATTTCGTGGTACAGGTCGTTACCCTCGCGAGTACGTTCTCCGACACCAGTAAAGACAGAGTAACCACCATGAGCCTTGGCAATGTTGTTGATCAACTCTTGAATGAACACAGTCTTTCCGACACCAGCTCCTCCGAAAAGTCCAATCTTTCCTCCACGGGCGTATGGGGCGAGTAGATCGACGACCTTGATACCAGTGACCAAAACCTCAGCAGATGTGGATTGCTCGGTGAAAGCTGGGGCATCGGCGTGAATTGGGAGCTTCTTGGTGAACTTGATGGGACCACGCTCATCAATTGGGTCACCAGTAACGTTCATGATACGACCGAGAGTTCCTGGACCGACTGGTACCATTATAGGGGATCCGGTATCGCTTGCACGGTGACCACGGACGAGACCTTCAGTACCTAGATGAAAATTGTGTCAATTTTTATTCATCTTTGAATGGCATGCGCCGCTCTTACCATCCATAGCAATTGTTCGAACGACATTCTCTCCAAGATGTTGCTACCAATGTGTCAGCGCCTACATTGTGATGATGGCTGAGGTGTGCCATAACATACTGCAACCTCAAGAATGAGCTTTTGACCAGCGTTGTCTGTTTCGAGGGCATTGAGAATGGGAGGGAGCTTGTCGGTATCGAATTTGACATCCACAACAGCACCTTCGTATCACATTAGTCCTTCTCTATGCGTTGATAGGATCGAGGATTGAGTTTACCAATGACTATTTACAGCTGTTAGTATTGACGAATCTGGCAAAGGAGCTCAAGAATCAACGAACCTTGATGGATCTTGCCGTGAAGAGCACTATCGCTCGCAAACCGAGCAGATGCAGCCCGCAGACTCGTAGAGACAGCAGGTCTGAATGCTGTCCGCGAAGCCCGGGTGGCTTGTTTGGTAAGGGCGCTGTTGACAGAATCGTGTCAGCCAATTCCAACCTATTGCGACTGTTGCAAGCTTCAATGATTCGTCAATGGGTTAACACATACCTCCGGAACATCTTGCAAGATGATAAAGAGCGTTGAAGATGGGGGTAGAGTTAGGGTGGTTGATTGTAATGAATCTTGAAGGGGAGGTTCGTCAAATTGCTACCTCTTCTTGCCGACAAAGAAGCTAGTCTGGTATTGGCTTAGCGCTTTGATCACATGATCTAAGTTCCCGGATTTTCTCGGGGAAACTTCTTCTCGAGGATCATCGAGTAGAAGGTAAGAATCTGTTTCGATAGTGCTGCTATTATCTAACTCATACATGTGGTACATTCCTACTTCTAGAACCAACAAATGACCTTTTGCACACGAACTTTCATCGAGTTTCACTTTAGGTTCAGCCAGCCAGATAATATCCATTGGTCCTCACATAATACACCTGAATATTGCGGCGTCTCGCTATATTTATCAAGTATCAAGTATCCATTTTTTGGATTCTACGATTAAAAAATCTGGTATTTACTCCAAGCAGCTACGGCTAATTCATTGTGTCCTGTTCACCTATCCGCAATGATAATCTAAAGCAACAAAAAAATATCTGGCAATTCATCGCTCGTCATCGCTTTTGGTATATACAATCAGCACCGTTTCAGATTGTCGACTCCAGGGCAAGCACCTAATACTCATCAGCGGCGATCTGTTCATCATGATCTCTGAAGACTTACTATAGCAGTTCTGGTAGGTAGATAAACCTGAATAAAGTTGGCTCTTCCGTTCCAGCCAAATTGCGTCGTAAAGAACCTCGTCTCGGCATCGATGCGCTCGAATCCACCATAGGCCTTAGCATCGGTGTTGATGACAAGCTTGTACGTGCCTGGGACATCCACACCAACTCGATAATCCGGGAAACTCTTGGTAGGGTGGAAGTTGAAGATCCAAAGAAGGCCAGCGCGCTCGAAGACGATGACCTTATCGAGCTCGTTCTTCAAGCTGATGTATGCTTGGTCTGAATGAAGCCATCCGTACTTCTGCTCAGCGTGTTGCATCTTCGCATCAAACTGGTTGAGATATCTATAACGGAGAAGATCATCATCTGGCAAGTTGAATTGGCGACGTGCATACCAAAAACTGTTGTCATTGCCTTGGCGTGGGAAGTCGAGCCATTCGGGGTGTCCGAATTCATTACCTTCGAAGTTCAAGTAACCTTCACCACCAAGACCATGGGTCAATAGGCGTATCATCTTATGAAGGGACATACCGCGTTCAATAACCGGTGTGAGAACGGAAAGATCGGACATATTCGTGTACATTTCTGCGTCGCAAAGATGCATCATGATGGACTTGTCACCGACCAGTCTGACAGGGTCAGCTACACTCGACATTACAAAGAAATACGGGCAGGTGACTTACGCTTGATCGTGACTCTCACAGTATGCAATGGTCTTCTCGCCGTGTCGTCGGTTCGTCAGGGTGAAGGTGATACTGCCCATATCCCACTCACTGTCTTCTTGCTCCTTCAATATCTTGATCCACATATCAGGTATAGCCATGGCAAGTCGGTAATCGAAGCCGACACCTCCCAAGGAGAGGTTGATGCATAAGGCTGGCATGCCAGAAACATCTTCAGCAATGGTGATTGTCTCTGGATAAAGTTGGTGCAGCATTTCATTTGCAAGCATCAGGTACACAATTCCGTCTTCGTCAACACCTGGACCGAAGTACTCATGGTACCCACCAGAGAATCCCCTAACGAACTTTAGCCTGGAAACACTATCTTGAAAAAGGTACTCACGTTCCAATTCCATGGTGAGTATAGAGCATGCTCGTTACACCATCGAAGCGGAATCCGTCGAAGTTGAAGTTGTCCATCCAGAACCTTAAGTTGCTGAGGAGGAATCTTAATACTTCATGGCTACCATAGTTGAAAAGCCGGCTGTCCCAGAGCTCGTGCTTTCCCTTTGGACCTGCGTGGAAGTAGCAAGCATCTGAGCCGTCGAATTCGTTCAATCCATCTAGTACGTTTTTCGAAGCGTGACTGTGTACCACATCAAGCAAAACGACTATTCCCATACCATGAGCAGTATCTATCAACTCTTTCAAATCGTCTGGTGTACCAAATCTGCTGCTTGCCGCAAAGAAACTGTTAATTTGATAGCCAAAGCTGGCATAGTAGGCATGCTCCATGATTGCCATAAGCTGGATGACATTATATCCTAGATGTTTAATCCTCGGAAGCATGTTCTTCGTGAACTCCTTGTATGTCGCACATCTCAACTCTGGAGATGATATACCAACGTGTGCTTCGTAGACCCGGACGCTCTCAGGCTTCTTTGGCCTAGGGTGTTTGAAGACGTACTTCTCCGGAGGGTTCCAGAATCTGGCATCGTATACAGGTGATGCGGCAAGATCTTGTGTAACATATTGGATCCACGCTGGAATTCGTTCGATGCGCTCGCCAGAAGGTGTAATCATAGATATCTGCCAATGTCATTCAGAATTCCACGGAATACGCGACCGAATTTACCTTGATCTTTGCGTTATGTTCTATAGCAGGCTTGCCATCCTTTGCTGGCACAACGACTTCAAACACACCAAATGGATCCTTCTTCATAGGATGCGACGTTCTGCTCCAGTCATCTGAGAGAATTTATTAGCTTGCACAACCTATACCTGTTGCTTAACAGGGGAGATACTGAATTCACCAATAAGGAATGCCTCGACTGCATTTGGGGCCCATTCCCTATAGGTAATGTTGTTCTGCTTGTCCACGTTGAATCCGAACTTCTCTGTTCCCTGCTTTGATCAGCTTCTGCATAGTAAGCCATATTGTCTTGAGTGATCATACTCTACTGAATTTGTCCAATCCTCCCTCAGTCTCGTCAATCGTCTTGATCCAGCGCTGTGCCTTTGAATATCGTGATCTCAAGGCATCTTTGAAGGGTGAAAGCCATGGGTCTATCTTGACCACGCCTGGTTCTTGTAAGTTTTGCGAAGACACACTGGACGAAGCATACCTGTGCCATCATTGGGAATCCCTTCTGTGCTACTTTCCAGAAACGAATTGGCAGATTTCTCATTGAGAGCATCCATCTTGAAGTTGCTGTGAGCTTCAGGCCACCTGGGCTATCACTGCTGTAGTGACTTGGTTTCCTGGACAAAGATTTTGAGTATTGTCTTCCGATGAGTGCAGAGGTATGGTCAAGTTATATGTAAATTACACTTCTCTAGAATGTAAAGGCACAAGCAGAGATGTGCGGGGTTATATGGAAGGCTTTGGATTCGGATATGGAAGTGATGAAGCAGCTCAACTCAGCTTGCCCAACCCAAAAAGCTGTGGGACCTTAACGTCATGGCGTTTTCCCCATGCATCTTGGCTTTGGCTCAACCAGATTATTAGCCACATTAAGACAGCCTGGAAACTAAGGCTTCACTGATTTTGTCACGTGGATTAGAAGAAGGCATCAGGTATAGGTGAATACTATTGCTATAATAGCAAGCGTCCCAGAATTCCTTCCAGAGGCTCTTCACCTGTACCTGTAATGATTCATTCTCCTGTTGGGAACAACCTGATACAGAACAGTATCATCCGCTGCTGCATGAGTTCTTGGAGTGGCGTCAAACTCCGATCTCCGCTTGATACCAACCTCACTCACTAACTACATTACACTACTACCTTAAGTAGGCACCTATCGTTCTCCTTCAACACCAGATCAAAGCAGTACCTGGAACAGACTCGTCGTCAATGACGCAGTTATGAGATTTCAGGAAATTCGTCAACATGCCGGTCTTCAACCGGACTCTGTTGCTCAACTTCTCACATAGATCGGTACAACTCGTGCTTTCTAGGCATCTATCATCTTCTGCACATCTGCATCGCGATTCTCAATTCCAACGCCATGACTTCCTAACAGAGGGACATACCACTACAGTCGAAGTCAGACCTGAAGTCCGAGGGCCGCTCTCCAGCGTCTCGAAACATGGAGCACCGTTTCTCACGCCATCAGTGCTCAAAGAGCATCTAGATAAGTTTGTTGTTGGGCAGGATAAGGCCAAGAAGGTCACCAGTGCTGCCATCTACAACCACTACCAAAGGATACGAGAAATCCGTCGTCAAGAGCAGGAGGAAGCTGATCGCATAGAACACGAAGAACGTGGATTGTTGATGGAAAGAGAGCGCAAAACCCATCCAGTAGAAAGTATGTATCTATCTATCTATCCCAATCATATAGCCAAGTTTTATTTATACAATGAAGATGAATTCCCAGGTCACACGGTCAAGAGTGCAGACCTGAACTATAGACCGAAGGTTGCGGTTGAAGCGGAGCTCGGGTCTAGAGCGATTACTCTTCAAGATGAGACAGTAATTGAGAAGTCAAATTTATTGCTTCTTGGTCCTACTGGTGTTGGAAAGACATACATCCTGTCGACACTGGCCAAGATCCTCGAAGTACCATTTGCAACAGTAGATTGCTCATCACTCACCCAAGCCGGCTACATTGGTACTGATATTGAATCGTCCATCGAGCGCCTTCTGCTTGCCGCCAATCACGACATATCAAAGTGCGAAAGTGGCATCATATTCCTCGATGAACTTGACAAGCTTGCAAAGCCAGCTGTGACGACGCATGGCCGAGATGTCTCTGGTGAGGGTGTCCAGCAAGGTCTACTGAAAATGATCGAAGGGACAAGCGTCACAGTGAACGCCAAGACCGACCGGAACTCCAAGTCAGAGAACTCAAGAGGCGGTGATCGTATGGACCGAGGCGCTCGAGATGCCAATGCCAATTCAAGCCAGGGGAAGAGTGAGCAGTACACAATAGACACATCAAACATTCTGTTCGTCTTTGCCGGTGCCTTTGTCGGACTCGATCGTATCATCAACACGCGGCTGTCTTCTGGCACAAGCATAGGTTTTGGAGCACAGCTCAAGAAAGAAATCAACAAGAGTGAAGACATTCGGAAGGACGACCCTCTACAATATGTCACACCAAATGATCTACAGACATATGGCTTGATCCCTGAACTACTAGGACGGATCCCAATTCTCACAGCACTTCACGCTCTTTCACTATCGCAACTTGTGTCGATTCTTACTGAACCAAAGAACTCTCTAATCAAGCAGTATACTACCCTGCTCGCAACATCCAACATCCAGCTGAGATTTACGACCCCAGCTCTTCGTGCAATCGCAGAGAGGGCACTCAGCTCACCTCTCTCGGGCAAGGACGTTGCAAACAAGACAGCAACTCCAGGCGGTGGTGGCGGAGCTCGTGGTCTCCGCGCGATCATGGAATCAGTGCTAGGTGAAATTATGTTTTGGGGCCCAGGAAGCAACATCCGATTCTGTTTAGTAGACGAGAAGTTCGTTCGAGGGCAAGACATTGGCTCATCTCAATTCTCGACAAAGAATCATGCTGTGAAGGCAGAGAATAGTGTGGAAGAAAGGAGTCTGATGCCATGTTGTTGGAGTCGTGGGCAGGGGAAATACTTCGACGAAGCCTACGGGAAGGAGGAAGAAGAATGGCAGGCTAGTGAAGATATTAGAAAACGAAAGGAGAGAGGAGATTCGGTTCCTGTTACTAGTTTTGAGGCATATCGGGAGGTTGGCACGTCGGGCATGTAAGGCCTTGCGTCGGCTATTGGAACCAAGATTGGTTAGATTGGTTTTTGGGACTAGGAATTCAGACATGAGCATAACGCAGACGCGGTAACTTGAGTATACGAGACTACGAATGGGATTGTATATATATTGAAGTTGTGTTTCAGCTTTTTTCGTAATTGCTGCGAGTCTAATGCCCGCTGTCCCTTGTTCCTGCGTGTCTTTGAGATCTTAGCAAAATGGGTATCTCATGGTAGACTCCACAAGCGTGGTTGATCCTATATAAACGCATTGTTTCCAATTGTCGAATCACCAATACCTTCTGGATGAACATGCACTAGGTCTTGCAACACGTCCAACATCCCTGATTGGGCGAAGTACACATCATGTCTGCCATCTAATTTTAGGGGCTCTGGGGGAGTGTTATGGCTGCTGGTGAGTGCCATGTTGTCTGTCGTCACATCATCCATCGTCATTACACAATCCTCTAACGTCGAAGTAGCACTAGCATGCGATGCAGATATGTTGTGCTGTACAAATATGGGACTACAAGCTTTCTCAATGTATTTATGAAAATTCCTCTCGCATATTAGCCGCAGGGTAATTAAAGGTTTCGACATGGTAGCAGAAATTCCCGAAGGAAGTGAGATCACAGTTATAATAGCTTCCACTGCTAGCTTGTCAGCATGACCACTTGAATCAGGTAGCGTTTCTACCTTCACCCAGTAACATAAGAGCAGGAGTCGGTAGGGTGCAGCTCCAGAATGCCTATATACATACGGATCCACCTTCACTCTCACTTTCACACTTGCCAGCCATTTATCGAGATCGGAGAGAAAGAGGGCCGTCGATGGAGGAGGCTGCCCCCTGTGATTGACAAGTATCTCTCCATGTCAAGAGGAGAGTCTTCAAAAATCACTTCCTCATCTATAGTATAAGAGTCAGGTCCCTTCACTTCATCTTGGCCCACCGTCATCCTCGCCACCGGGGATCTGATTCTCGTCGATTTATCTGTCGTTGTCGCCGTACGACTGTTGTTGGTTAGGATTGTCCGTCCACTATTTACGCCAAGTTTTCGAGTGAAATGTACTTAAGGTTACTGCTTGAGGCTTACGCAAACTGTACATCAGAAATATTGGTCCCGGACGCCTTAAGAACAACTAACTATAGACCTTCAAATCCAGCTATGCATCGGCCTGTAGCTTGAGGTATTGCCTGTAGGTTTTCGTCGTTGCTGGTCTTAATGTTCCTGTCAAGCTTCTGTTCCAACAAAAAGGTAAGAAAGATCCGGCTACCACCGCAACCGCAGAATAGAGCTCTTTATGATATCCTCCTTCGTGTATAGACTCGCTAAGGGCTACGAGAGCCATAACTACAATTGGTTGTATCCACTAATTTCCTGATAGAATTTAGCGGGCTTCAGACTCCATCCTTCATAGCTTAGACTTAGGCTTAGAAAGAAGGAGAGCAACAACTGAATCACAAAACTACGATTATACTACTACACGTGTATCACCGTAGCCACCGAAGTGCTACCAGCAACAATGGAGAGCTTTATGATAGCCCAATATTAGTATGCTAAATTTCTGTCTTGCGAGACAAACTTGTAATCAAGATCTTGACTTAATAGGTTCCTAGGAATTCGTCCCAACTTTGTTTTAACTCTTTTCTTGTACCTTTAAGGTACAAATTTATGTAATGTATCTTCGATTTGTTTTAATTTTATTTATTTAATAAAATTATAACAACTAATGTTTAATATATTAAATTAAATTCGTCCCAATGTTAAGAAGTTGTACCTATCTGGGTGTATCAAAATCAGTGATACACTCTACTAGCCTTTCTAAGCTTATAGAGCTGATTACTGAGTATTGAAAAGTATGCCATCCTCTATTTTGTACTACCCTGTTAACAATGACACCGCATCGTGAAGCATACATCGTAAGGGAGAGTTGCAATCTACTGCTGCTTTTGTTTTCTACCGGGAGGGAGCTAACAACAGCTTTGCTGCTGCCAATGATGTGAAAATCTCAATCAGCTGTCGACCGTTCACATTCAATCCATTTTCCAAGAGCCACCTGTGAAGAGGCAATATCAGAGTTTCTGTGCATCAAATTCAAAGGTTTTTTGTACAAGTTCCATCCATCCTCCTCTCCCCTATCTTCACCAAAGCTTGCAAAGAATGCAGGACATCATGCATGCACCCCCTCGCTTTTGCCTTTTCCATAGTGTTTCAAAAGTACGAACCCGCCCAGTCTATGTCCGTCCTACTGCACAAATCTCGATATCGCTCTCCAGTGACAAAGGAAAATTAGAGGTGATTTGTGGAGTCTTCGAGACAATCGGCCGGGTTTACATGGTGTAATTTGGGGCGCCTTACTCGACTTTCTTGGGTGATGATTGGACTTGGCCAGGACCTTTGTAGCCTTGGGAGGAGAGACCAGAAATGGGTTCGGAGTTTTGTGCCTTTAATGTATGCTTAGCTGCTGGTTCATCACATGTGCCGTTTCTTGGGTCAATAACGCCTGCGGTGCACGACGCGGGTATTCATGGTGTAAAGGGGATGCTTAGACATACCTTCAAATACTCGTTCGTAGCCTCCTGCCACTCCTTGTTCATGGTCGAAGGTGCTGGGCCGGCGAACATGCGAATAGTAGCGAAGAGGACAAAGGAAGCGGCCAAACCTGCCATAACCTGAAGGAAAATAGTCCTGCCCTCTCCTGGTGGTGCGGTAGCGCGGGGGCCGTGATTACCAAAGGCGATGTAGTATGCTATTCCGTCTAGTCAGCCCCAATTCTTCCCGCATTACCTTACTACAATGCCAATATCTCCAATTGCTTATCTGCTCGCCAGATTTTCAAGCAGCACTGACGTCCGCAGTGGGTAAGTTGGCATGGTAACAGACGTACGAAAGCTACGTACCAGCCTTCTGCTCCTGCAACGTCAACTCGGCCCAGTTGGTCTTCATTCTATCCCTCAATGCCATCCAGAGATCAGCCTGCTCCTGCGGTGGCATCTCCTCCCATCTCTTCTCAATGTTCGCCAACGTAGGGTTCGAGATGGCATGCGCTCCTCTGCTCTGAGTCGCAGCAACAGCTTGCAGGACTCTGGGCCGAGCTACTGCCGGGCGTGCGATGATGCTCCGCGAGCTCCGGAGGAGAGATTGGCGCATCATTTTGGATGATTTGAGTTGTGCTGATGGAGAGAGGTGATAGTTAAGATTAATTGGGTGGGTTTGCTGGTGTTATCTGGGTCAGCGGTGGTTGTTTGCGCGGTTGATCGAGGATGGGACGTTATTCTGAGGTATTTCAAAATCTCCACAATTTTAAATTTCACGTGTAGGAAAGGGGCAGGCTCAAGCCATCAACACCTGGCAGCTACAGTGCTGGTTCGGAGTTCTATGTAATCCAAGTTGGAATTGCTCTTATTGCAACTGTGTATGCGCAAGAAACTGCGTCTTCTAGCTGTGATATCAAAGTAGCGAAGTTACACAGAGACTTCCTCCCATAACAGCTACAAGCAGCTCGGGCAACTCAATTGATAAATATATACGTAAGCTAGCAACAATAGCTGAACATCTAATTGCGTCTACAGCATAGGTCTTCACTACTCGAAGCCCATACCCCCAGCTGCTGCCATAATCAGCTGCCTTAGGAGCCATCCCATCAACTCGTAAACCACATCAACTCGTATACACCATCACCTTCGAGTACCAAGATGAATCTGCCATAGTAGGCAATCTTGACCTTTGATGATATACCAGCGATGTGAAGTTAATTACCTTGCCTTCATTTTTATCTATTGAATGTGCCAAAGTCTTTCGTCAAACCGGGGGATAGATGTTGGCAGATAGGCGAATTCGGCATGCGGCATGTCGTGTTTTAGTTTTTGTATTAACTGCACTGAGGCTGCTCTCAAAGCTGTGATAGTCTAACGTCCATAGACATCGACTGTGACTATGACCATCTATATTGTGCCCAGTAGTCCAAAGAGCATAGAAAGGGTGATAAGGAAGTATAGGCTGGCTCCAGATGGTGAAAATCCAGATGATCTAGCAGTGCAATACAAGCCCTGCTTGACAGTAAGGGCGAAGCTCCTGGTTGAGATATAGATAGGTAGTCAAGGATGCAAGACAAGCTTGCGAGGATAGGAGAGTCCCGTATCAGTCTTGACACCCATTATCAGACGTGCTGTATAGATAGAACGTGGGGCTCTACCTTGGAATGACACGGCACAGAATAAAAAATTACTTTCCCATCTCGCCGGCATCGCAACGAGCTTTTCCAATAGAAACGAATGAAGCATGAGCGATATTGCTGAGGTCGTGAAGCATCACGCACCTCGCACTACGCAAACAGGTAATGAAAAGTGACTCAGCTGTGAATCCTGTTTCTGCAGCAGCAAAAAGACGAGAAACCACGTGTTGTGGATGTATCGAATAGGTACGGTTACCCGTAGGATGTTGTTGAGTGGTGTTAGGACTAAGTGGGCTGACAATGCTGAGCTATTCGCAATATAGGGCCGGTTAGAACTGAGGTAAAGCGGCTATCGACGACCAATCTGGTTCGTGGCAGAGAACCAGAGATGCCAGTACCTTGGGAACATCATCTCGTATGAATCCGGAGGTGAGTTCCTAGTGAAGGACGACGAGGACATCGATCAACCGAATTATCGTGGAATGGCCGAGAGATTCCGGCATCGTGTAGGTCTGCTCCCTTAATCATTGGCTTCCATGGGTGTGGCTGGGAAGCTGCATAGGGCAGCTTTAGGTACTAGGTAGCTGATAGCTGGGGTGGGAGGTACTTCTGGGAACGTTGACGTCGTTGCTGGTGGAGGTATGTATAATGCTGCTGCTGTTGCTGCTGTTGCTGCTGTTGATGTGGTAAACTGGAGAAGGACGGTCATCTGCCGTGAAGATTCTGCAGTTGCAGGAATTAAAATGGAAGGGGAGTCAGTGTATGGTAATATGCAAATCGGATGGCCATAGGGAGCAGTACAGAGGGTAGCAGACCTTACTCTGAGTACGGTCAGATAGGTCCACAGCCAGAGCAGGCATGCTTCTTTTCCCCTCCAAGCTCTGGCGCTACCCAGTAAATCTCGCACTAGGCCCTTGGAGTTGATTACCAGCTTTTTGCCCCGCTCTTGAATCTTCTTCTTTCCCTCAACATTCTCAAATCTGCTTCTACACAGATCACTACCAAACCACTGAAGATCAATTGCTTCTACCTATAATCCTATACCCATACAAGCTCCATTAAATTTCATCTGGCAGTCATGGCACCAACCAAGGTCGGAATCAACGGCTTCGGTCGTATTGGCCGTATCGTCTTCCGTAATGCTATCGAGCATGAGGAAATCGATATAGTCGCTGTTAACGATCCCTTCATCGATCCTGAGTATGCCGTAAGTTGTCACTCTTATATGCAAGCCCTTTCGAGGTTGCATACTAACTTCTCTGCCAGGCATACATGCTCAAGTACGATTCTACCCACGGTCAATTTAAGGGCACCGTCGAGCCAGTCGAGGGAGGTCTAAAGGTCAACGGCAAGCTCGTCAAGTTCTACTCTGCTCGCGACCCAGCGGATATCCCATGGAAGGAGACAGACGCATACTACATTGTTGAGGCTACCGGCGTCTTCACCACCACCGAGAAGGCCAAGGCACATCTCAAGGGAGGAGCCAAGAAGGTTGTCATCTCGGCTCCATCTGCTGATGCCCCCATGTACGTGATGGGTGTCAACGAGAAGACCTACAAGTCCGATGTTGAGGTCATTTCCAACGCTTCTTGCACCACAAACTGCCTTGCCCCTCTCGCCAAGGTCATCAACGACAACTTCACCATCATCGAGGGTCTCATGACTACCATCCACTCCTACACTGCCACCCAGAAGACCGTCGATGGTCCATCTGCTAAGGACTGGCGTGGAGGTCGTACCGCTGCTCAGAATATCATTCCTTCCAGCACCGGTGCCGCTAAGGCTGTCGGAAAGGTCATCCCAGAGCTTAACGGCAAGCTCACCGGAATGTCTATGCGTGTCCCAACCTCCAACGTCTCCGTTGTTGATTTGACCGTCCGCATCGAAAAGGGAGCTTCATACGATGAGATCAAAGCTGTCATCAAGAAGGCTTCCGAGGGAGAGCTCAAGGGTATGTTTTCCACATGTCCGTGATTGAATTACGCTAACCAGAACAGGCATATTGGGTTACACTGAAGATGAGGTTGTCTCCACGGATATGAACGGCGACACCCACTCTTCCATCTTCGATGCCAAGGCTGGTATCTCTCTTAACGCAAACTTCGTCAAGCTCGTCTCCTGGTACGACAACGAGTGGGGCTACTCCCGACGTGTCTTGGATCTCCTGAGCTACATTGCTAAGGTCGATGCCGGATCCAAGTAGGGAAATTTTCCTTCTTCTTGTGAACATTGTCTTACTCCAGAGCAATCGTTAAACCAAAGACGCACTTTCTGATTCTCCTTTTCTGGCAGAGACGTTGCTAGCCCTAAGCTATGAGATTGGGAATGGAATGCGAAATTTTGGGATGGTATGATGGGAAACTCAAAAATCCCTTCTAGGTTATAAACACATGAATAGATGCCACTCCTGCCCGACTTGTCTCCTTTCTACTTTGAGTCTGCTGTGAAGCTGATGACGTGGCCATTGTTGATTCCCCTCGAAATCACTTTTCCATTGGCAGCTATGGTGGCCATGACGTTATAAATCAGGAAGAGTCCTCGTAATGTGCTCTACCCGAACTTCCAAATTCGAGCCATCCTTTAGGAAAAGTATTTATGGTCTAGGCCGATATGCGTTAGGGCTATATTCCCGTTAATGCGATATATTTCCCGTCCCAAGTGAAACACCATACAATATACGATATTGGAAATATCGTCTTATAGAAGCTATTTACCGAATATTGTCTCATCAATATGGTATGGAAGATGAAGATTCGTATACAGCAGCAACGTGCTTTGCGTATGTGGGTGCATACACAACATCATCGCCCTTGTCAAAAGGCCTGTATAGAGTGGTTTTATCAACAACTCAACTACAAAATCAGCCAGTCGACAGTCTCAGAATCTCCCTCACGCCATTTTGATTCTCTTGATAACTCTGCTATTAGCTCTACCAGCCGTATTAGAGTTGGTGCAGGGCAGTGTCCTGATATTGAGAAGCTGTTTTATTCGTGACAGCTTCGTGTTGAAGAGGCAGTGCATTAAGTTCAGAGCTTCTACAGCAAAAGGCGAAGCAGATCCACGGATGTGTAGAATTTGTAGATCACTAGACCACACTGCTCGTACTTGCCTAGAACGTAAAAAAATGAACTAAGCCTGGATTTAAGCCATTTAAATTAGTAGGTATTGAATAATATTAATTTAAAGTGAGTAGTGCGGTGTTTTCTGTATTGCGTAATTGTCTGTATGCCTTAGAGGGTGGTCAAGTACATTTAAGATAAGCACGATATGACGATATATGTCAGGTGCACGGATTTCATCGTCTTAAGATATTAATACTGTACTTCGATCTTATAGTCTGTAATTTAGCACTGAACCAGAAGCCAAAGCCACGCTTAATTTCCTTGATCTTAAACGCCGGAGCGATCATAATTGTGCTACTGGGCTCTGAAGTCTGTTTTGCTACAAGCTGGAAACTTCAACATGAAGGGTTCTCTTGTCGTTGGCTTGTTGTCATCCTACCGATCAGAGTCGTCGTTCTACAGATCGCAGTGAGAAGAAGCATGGGTAAGATACTGAATGAATGGGATACGAAGGGTTCCACACTCTAATAGTCCTCGGCGAGAAAAGCGAAGGGTCTAGGTGGTTTTACTAATGCAATTGAAAGAACTGCCTCTGAACTGTCTCAGAGTATCTAAGAGCTCCCAAAGAACTGTTTATAATGTAAAGAGGATGGTCTAATATTTATCGACTTCAGTCATGCGTAACCATCAGAAGTGCGTTTCCAATCGGTATCTGTGAGAGGCACTATGGATGGACTACATAGCAAGTGAGGTTCTGGAATATGTAAATGTCCAGTAGCAAACAAGGCTCTGGAAGACCAAGCAATAAGACGCGAACTCTGCCAACCTTACGTGTATTTGGTCGAGACGTGAGGTGCTTGATTGGTGGGCTCTGCAGATGACCTTGGTGGTGCGAGGGTAGTGCTCTCTTGCTCTGCTACTTCGAGGGAGCAGATTGAAGTGAGCGTGGTGTGTCGTTATCATCTCAGTGCGCCTTACCGCTCCCTCTGACTCTGTTATCAATGCCTGCCTTGCCGTAGCTGTGAACTTCAAGCGGGCGCTGCTGGCTGGCGAAGAAGAGCCTGGGAGACGATGAATGCAAATTGGGCTGCTGGAATGATGATGATGATGATGATGATGATGATGATTATTTCCGTCCTGTGAGACCTCCCGAAGGGTATAAGGACGTGCTAAGCTAGCGGTTTATATACA
>MU254097.1:0-29841 GCA_019669825.1 Calycina marina
CGACCAGCTGTAGCGACCACGTCACTCACCGCTGCCACCACCACATAGCTCTGTTCCCGCGCGCAATGCGTTCACTCTTCCCCAACGGAGGCTCCAGCCAGAGAGTTAATTCTGGGCTTTTAGATAATACAACGAAGGGTTTTTACCGCCTGCTAGGCGGCTTTTCCCTGGGTACACTTAGAGCCTCGGACCATTAGGGTTCGAGATTAGTCATGATCATCAGCGCACACAGAGTCTCTGTAAGACGCTTAATAGAATTTCATTCATTCATTCATTCAATTAGGTGCATACCTAACTCTAGTGGCCTTTTGGTCCAGTTGGCAACCGATGTAACTACTCTACTTCCGTTCGTTACAGGGAGAGGGCCAGAAGAGAAGGCAAAGTCGAGGGTATTGCCCCGGGCATGTGTAGGGACTCCTAAAGATCCTTCACAAGCGAAACCTGGGGAGTCTAGCCAGTCTATTAGCATTACTGCTTGCCTAGAAAGGGCAGAGTAGGTCATTTCCCAGTTAGGGTGGTGGAGGTTAAAGTTGCCTGCTATAAGCCTGGACAGCCAGAGGAGCCGTAGAATAGCCATAAGTGCCTTCACGGTTTCTCCTGCCTCCGTAGAGATTCAAGGGGCGTTGAAGACGTTCGTAACTACAAAAGGTGCTGTGTGAAGGGTCTGTATTTGTAGGAATAACAAGTCTCTCGAGTCCTAAGGCCGTAGCTGGGTGGTTTTAGCCCAGCTCCATTTGGGAGCCGAGTAGGAGATAATTCGCGGGCGTGCTACCCAGTCGTCTATAGGTGTAAACGACTCGTAAAGAGGGTAGAAATCAGTGATTCTCCGCTAGAGGTCTGTAAAGACGTATGGCTCTTGAATATATGAAAAATTGGAGACCTTACAATCATGTCAACCCTCGGAAGTTGCATCATGTGATTCGTCTGCATGTGGTGAACATATTGTAGATGGCAACACTGTGTAACATTCTCAACCCTTTGCCAAGTATTAGAGCTTCCGGGAAGGTAATACTTAGCTGAACTTATCCCCAAGGGACTAAGTGACGTCGGATTGGTATAGGAATGAAGAGGCAATTATCAATTGAAGTGAATCACGTGGAAGTGGTTCCGTTACAAGCTGGGTAAACTGTGAGGTAAACAAAACTATATGAATTTGAGCACGATTCTCAAGCTATGGAAACTACAAAGACCATATACTAGGAGATTCCATCTGGTTCCTCCGGACCCTCCGAAGTTCCATCCAGGTCCATCACGAGATATTAGCCATCCGGTAATTCCCTGGCTCGCTTCCTCCCGTAGGTAAGCGACCAGTAGTATATGCGAGATGCTCCTCCCAAGGTTCTACTATGATTTTCATCATTGATCCTAAGGTCCCTGGTCACGTGGTCCGGATCGTGATAGTTGTTTCGATGAGGGGTCAAGAATCTCCCGGGCAGGACTGCGGTGACAGGAAGTGGTGATGCTCTCCCAGATCTGCAGAATTGTGTGCGTTGTGTCTTTGTTTTGTTGTACTGTGTATGATGTTACTGCATCTGAGATCTAGGTGATCCGATCGAGGCTGTGTTGAGGTAGGAAACCCCTGAGAAGTTGCCGCCGGCTTGTACGAACGCCTCACTGTAGCCACCTTCCTCCTATGCTGATCACCGCTCGTGTTCGCCCCCAGCATAATCCCATCTGCCGCTGTGACCGGAGCCGCGCGAGAATTGTCGAGCCCTAAGGGGGTCGGAAGTCGAGTGCGCAAGCCGTCCATCGGTCATCCTACTAGCCACGCTGTTGAACTGAGCATGATGGGTTGGCAGCCGCAGGATTCGAACCTACCAGCACAAGCTGTTTTGCTCGACTCTGGTCATGAGAAGAGTATATACAGCAGGTGCTCACCAGAGAGGCAGTGCCAGCTACCTCTCCAGCCGCCTCTTTAAGAAAGGAGGCTCAAATATTCTTCGTACGAGGCACGCGCGCAAGCATCAACATCGGGTGCAGCCCGCTACATAAAGTGTCAAACCGAACGGACGACCAACCCGCAAGCCACGTGACTGAGGCACATAAACATAGAATTGTCACCTGAATATGGCAGGAGTAAAAAACAGAACAGCGATTTATAGATCATTGGTTTGCCAGCGAATACAAGGGACAACGCTCTTCTAGGAGCTATCCGCAATGCCGGCAAGGTACGCTATGCTTATCATCCCATCCATTAGAAACCTTATAACATGTGCTGCGAGGCTCATCAATATTTACAGACATTGCTCCGCCAGCTTACTGCTACTGCAGCATGCGTCCATCACCTGGGTTAAGGACCATCAGCAACAACCAACAACACCGTCTTATTTATGTAATAACAACAACAAATCAGAGACGCCACTTTCGAGATTCTGAGATTGTCGCATACCACAGACTCACAAACACTCACAAATTACGCTACATGAGCAACACCTCTTTCACATTCCTTGCTCTACGACTTGAACGCACTTGCAAAGACAACAAGGTCCAACATCTCCGACCACCAAATGTAGAAACTTGATCTCTCTTCATAAGTATTGGGTGTCACCTTGGTACACTAGTAATTATAGATATTACTCCACATTAGTCACGGTATCTAAGAGTCAAAGCAAACGTAACACGAAGAGATAGGCAGCAGTGGCATAGATATAACGTGAGTCACCTAACAGGTTTGAGGTGTTTATAAACACTATAACTCATTTCCTTGGATGAAATTTGTGGTTTCTGTAAATTTTCGGGCTGCCAGATTGTATGCAATAACAGCCATGGGAGTAGAAAAAAGCGCCGCTCGAGCGAAACTTCCACCACTCATTGGGATTCTGAAAACCCGCGATATTCACATCTATTGAGAGAGACGGTGCCTGTTGCACAACCCAGTATCGCGGCTAAACTTGAACAGAAACGGTGACGACGTTGATTGCAGATACAATGACAGCGATGTCGACAAAAACAATATTCTTTCAAACAATCATCGCTCTTCTGTTCAGCAGCGATGATAACCAGCCGCAACGACCAAGCAACAGCCGTTTCATAGTCTTACATTATCAATAACTGATGTCTCAATTTTCGTTACTGCCTTGTCCTCCTTATATATCAAATATTGATATTCTGGAGCTGAAGGCAAAGCCAGGATCGAAGTTTTATAAACTTTGACACAATATGGAGGCTGGCAAGTCCGTTTCCATTCACAAAAGCATAAGCCGTTAGAAGGAGACGTGATGGAAAGCCTTGACTATACGCGTTTCCAAGGCTTGCTTGGTGTTGAGTACATTGAAGGACAGCAGCTCTGTTAAATCGCCTCGTGTTCTTCTGTCTGCGTGATGGGAAAGAATGGTGGCTCTCACGTAGAAGAAATACGGACGTGTCAAAGTGTGGTTTATAGAAATTCAATTAAGAAGTGCATAGGATATCAGCATACTGCAGATTCCCTCGCTATTTATCTACATGAAGAATCCACCGAATGTTCTAGAGAACTTAACTTCTGACAAATGCAAAGGAGAAATGTAGAAAAGTATAGAACCTCTTGTGGAGATAATACCACTCTGGCATTCTTGGTCTTGGCGGCAGTGCTTAGCGAGGGCCTTGGCCTGAGCACCCAAATGGGTTCCAACCCTTACACAAGACCCATGAGTTTGCTTGGAAGAAGGTTCTAAGGCCAACTTTGTCATGCCGGTACTATGCCTGTCCGAGTCGAGGAGAATCCCATGATCGAAATCAAAGGCAGCGACCACTTGAGCGACTATAATTGAATAATCTTGACAAGAGATAGTAACGATATCGACAGCAAACAGATATTTCTCCCTTGCGTTAACATGCTATCCCCTCAGCAAGCTTACTACAACTCAGCATGAGCCATTATTCATTTAAATGGTCCTCGACTGCTTCTGATACACCTTGGGAATCAAGCATTCTCTGACACCAAATAATAAACCTTGGTTTCATCATGACAGATTTGGGACTACCAAAGCTCTAAACCGCGTTTATATACGCCAGTAGCCGTTCAATGACTCCCAAACGCGTACCACATTATCACACTTCTTCAAACCATAGGCCCGAGAACTCAAAATCCATTACTCTGGACCACCTGATTGTCCTCCAGGTCCACTTAAAGCACAAGTATATAAGATTCTCCTCATCACTTACACAACTCAAATCATGAACAATAATAGTCTGGAGATCCTGAATGGGATAAGGAAGAGGACTTTCAAACTCCATGACAGCGCTAAGATGAGTTGGCTGCTTGGCAGGTTTTGACGGAAACAGTTAGGATAACAGCACCAAAAACTCTTGTTAATATGCAATCTGTATACATTGAGCTAACACAGGCCCCGAAGAGCTATAGAACTCAAGCAGCATTAGTTTAACTTTGCAACCAATTCTCAATAAGCCATGCATACACTGGCATCACACACTTTCAGACATTGACCGGCCCATATTTCAAGTTTGGATCGTGCCAAATCTGTAGATTAGTTTTTTAATATTCCACTTCCACAGTCCGAACTCCATGCATACGAAATTCTTAATACTATTAGTGCGTTGTTTGATGGTAGGAATCTGAAGAGACGCGATTGTGTGAGGCTTTGTTTGCCTGGTTATCATGTTTTAGCGCCGAGGGTTGGGTATATATGACAATCTCTTACACTTCTTTCGAATTCAAATCCCATGGAATAATGAAAGCCAGAGGAGAGACTTAGAAGAGAATGAGTTCAGGAAAGGGAAGACGTGAAGAGACTTCGCATGTAGGCAAATCAAGACCTCCTACGCCTGGGTTCTCCTTTCCCATACTTCTGAATGCGTACTGATAAATTTCAGCCCCTATTCCTGGCAGCGTAAGTGTCACTTGACAACAAAGACTCGCCATGAACAACACTTTAAGCCACCAGGTCTCAACGAACAATATCCAAGCATCGTCTGAAGCGCAAACTGGTGAACCAAGATCCTTCAGACAAAGCTATGTGCTTGGTCCATGTCATGCCAGTGCCAGAGGGAAAGTGCATCTGGCAGGTCTTGAGTAACACTTCCAGAACTGAAACTTGAGGAAGGAAGGGCATCTCACAGGTACTGACAAAGACTAAAGAGATGGATCTGGGTACTGCTATACAGACACGAAAATATGCTTTTCAGAGCTGGGCTTTTGGGAGCAGAAATATGCTGTTACTGAGAAATGAAAGAGTGATTTGTTTGCAACGAGATTTTTCATAACAGGCGAGAAATTCAGCCAGCTTTCGAGGTAGTCTACAAACAACATGCGAGTTCCTAATGCTGCATCTTCCACCAAAGTACCCTGTGTTGACAACAACAACTCGCTGAGCGACAGCAACAAATCTGCCAAAAGCCAGCCATCAAAGCACCAATCCAGTCGCTGACATAACTGACATTAGGCACCAGATGATACGCAGCAACATGAACGACATGGTAAAACGGTTGAAATATTGCTACTAAACACCACAGCTCTCGACTCCGTACAAATTCGCGACCGAGATCTCTTTGCACTCTTTTTGAGTAGAGGAGCAGCTAGGTCATTTATATCTAGTTTTACGCTACTTGAGGTCAGTGAACCCACAACGGAAGCTGCGACTGCGCAGTCATCAAGCACCAGTATCAGATACTCCAAACTTCCTCATGTCATCCCAGCAGGTACATACTAACATCGTGCACGAATTTTCAGACTGCGCAAGTGGTTCAAGCAAACATTCCAGCAGCACTAAGCTGTAGAAGTGAAAGTCAGTATAGATGGCAGATATACATTTCAGTCATCAGCTTTTCAACTTGATATGAGTGCGTTCCACTTGAGGACGTTTGGGAAGTATCCGCTGACGCACAGTGCAATACACGCTGGCCCACATCTTGTGGGTTGACAGCATTTGCTCGATGATAGTGATACGTAGTATAACAACAAGCATATGGACGTGCATGGAAATAGAAGATGTAAAAGCAAAACGAGCTTTATCAGGGAAATGATACCGGCATTACGTGTTGTGGGATGCTCAATAACAGCCAACACGGCTCTAACTCGCATAAATGTATAAACCTTTCTTCGGACAAAGTCTTGCTCATTTGAAGAAAGGTTCCCAAGACAGTTTATAAACCTGCCTATTGAAGTTGGCGAGTTTTATGTGAGTTAGCGAGGGCCGTCGGACTGCGACTGCGCAGAGCAAAATGATTTCAAGGGGAAATGCGAGAGCTGCTAGATCGAGATGACGCAGTATATGCAAGCTGTTTTTGTACTTTGAGCCGAAACTCAATCTCAGGCCATTGATTAGTTTTCGGATCCATTGAGGGCGTCACAATTCAATTAGGTGTTAGCGAAGATAATGCAGAGCCTCCCAGTAACCAGGAACCTACTTTCCCACTAGCGCCTTAATCCCATACATTTCGACATCTACTCGGCCTTCTCATCGACATATTTCGTGTCCTTTCCCTTTGGTGGCACAGAAACCTCTTTGCTCCTGGTGTCCCAATCGTTCATGTATCCCACGCCCGCAGACAGATACGTTGCGAATCCCAACCAAGCCAAGTATGGAGCCAGGCACCATCCAGCCCCCGCATCAACCTGTCCCCAGACATATGTCAAGTATCCAGTCACACCAGTGATAGCAACGATATCAATGGTAGCTTCCATAGGGCGCTTGAGCGTGAAGAAGAGCGGCGTCCAGATGAGATTGAGACCGAGCTGGATAGTGTAGAGAGTCGCACCTTGTTTGGTGAGGAGATGCTGTTCGATGGATGCAGTTGGAGCGAGACCGACGGTGTAGGCGCGGTAGGCGGAGTAGCCCATGAGACCGTATAGAGCTGTCCATACTGGTCCGAAAACCCAGGGAGGTGGACGGCAGGGAGGTTGTTTGAGTGCCATGTAGGTCTTCTGCGTTTCTTTTGCTTGTGGGGTGTTAGGTTTGCTGTGAAGAGACGGGAGACAACTTACGACGAACGGAGAAGCCAACGGCAGTGCCCAATACAACTGGGAAGAGTATTGATGCGGCCGGGCTAGCAAAGATTGCTGCCGGCAGCGTGAGTGAGGGGATGAAGGTTGTCATGTTTGTGACGCTTTAGCTTGTCAGTTATATCGATGGTCAAACATGTACTCTGGAGAAGCAGCAAGCTCATGATCTCTTTGATTTGAGCACCCAGCTTGTCGATGGTTTAGTACCAGTCGTTTTCGGCTAAATGACGTCGTTACCCCAGCATTGATATATTGATATTCTCAAAAGAGATTGGACAGTAGCACTAATCTGTACAGACACAAGAAAGGGCCGACTTACTTTGCAGCTTGAGAATCGTTTGTAGATCTAATGGTATGTTGTCAATTGGATGGGAAAGAAGACTCCAGAGCAAAGTTGCCCTGAAGCTCGGCTTGGCAATAGATTCCCCGCCAGCGCTTATCCCTGTCAAATTCACCCACTCATATCACTGGGACTTGACCCGCTTGACTAGATTCACTCCTGTGTCGTTGCTCGGCAACTCTTATCGTGTATTATTTCCCAATCCTAGAGCATCGAACCCGCTGCAGCGACACCTGCCCAGCCTCCTCGACACGACCCAATTAAACCCGATTACCCCAAATCTTGTCCACGCTCTCCTTCTCCATCCTCCAACATCAACTTGGAAGGACCAGCCGCCAATTCATCAATATACAAGCCTATCAATTGTTCGTTATATTTATCTTTCTTCTTCATCTTCTGCCCTCATCACCATCTTAGAACTTTCCCCCTTTGCCTCTTCTATCAGAATGGCGCTGTCCCATTCTCTATTGTCAGAGCAGCATGTTGACCGGCGCTTACTTTGCCAACATATGAACCTTTTACACACTGTTTTTACCCCCTGATACGATCGCGCTGTTATACTTGTGTTTTATTGGGAACCTCTTTCTGACAGCAATCATGGCATCAAACAGCTTCCTCCCATTTACAACGCAATCAAAAGGCAGAGTTGGCACGTTGAGACATGATTCAAATATCTCCGAACTTATGAGACAGTCACAGCTAACATTTGGTAGCCAAGTAAACCGAATACCCGTCCCCTGAAGAATATCAACACCTACCTCATAAGCACTTCGCCATTTCTCCAGTGCTTAACAACTCAAAGCTCCAAACCCAAACCGCTGAGATGGATTCATACAGAAACAGAGAGCCTGCGAGATCGCCAGAAGGCAGACCATCGTGGGGAGGACGAGACAGCTACAGAGACCGAGGTATTGATCGAGGAGTTGAGCGAGATGACTTTTACCGTGGTCGATCACCTGGTATGTAATACATTACCTTCGGATTATTATTACCTCCTGAATTACCCATGATTACATTATCTCAAAAGTCCTGAGACTATCAGACGATGTCTGGAATCTTGATCTTTCCAATCATTCTGCGACCAAAGGCTTCTTTTCTTCTAAACTTCATTATGTACTTACTGGCTCTCAGGAGGTGACCGACGTCGACCACGCGATAGCCGTGATCGAAGCAGATCCCCCATTGTTGATCGTTACGAACCTGGTCGCAACACACGAGACGATTATGATAGAGCTAGAGAACGCGACCGTGATGTTCGTCGCCGCCCTTCGCCAGCTCCTCCCAATATAGATCGATATATACCAGGACAAGACTCTGGCACACCTACAATTTCTGTCAACCCTTTGCAAGACCCCGTCCAGCTCCCATTCCAGGTTGGCTTTTCATACTTTGGAGAGTGGTGGCGCACAAATGAGAAGATCAAGGAGGAGAGAGAATATGCGAAGTCTGGCGAAAGAAGACCCATACGTGGAGTCGATTCGCAGGAAGATCGTGACAAAGAAAAGGCCAAGATCCAGGCCGCATACGATGCATACAAGGAAGAACTTCAAGCCAGGATGGCTAAGATATTTGTCAATGAGCATAAATCGGAGCAATGGTTCAGAGAAAGATACGTGCCAGAAATCAGAGACGGCATCCACCAACAATTGAATGAGTTCCGACGTGGAAACTATGCTCAATGGGAACAAGATCTCGAGACTGGAACCTTTGACGAGTTCTCCCTCGAGGGTATTCCAAAGAACGAGAGCAACGGAGCTGGCGGCGTCATCGAGAAAGAAGAGGGTGAGACTAGCGCAGTCAACGAAGTTCTTGGTGTTGGTGATTTGGTGCCTTCGCGCGGAAGTGATATTCGAGATGAAAATGCTTTCCAACCAACTCTCCTGATCAAGACCATCTCGCCCTCTGTCAATCGTGACAATTTGGAAGCTTTCTGTAAACAGCACTTGGGCGAAGGCGAAGGTGGCTTCAAGTGGCTCGGTCTGAGTGATCCCAATCCAAGCAAGAGGTACCATCGAATTGGTTGGGTAATGTTGCATCCTGCACCATCTGCAGAGCCAACAGAACTCAAGGGTGAAGACGAAGATGGCATCATGTCTCCGGTAATACCCCAATCGACAGCTGACAAGGCTCTTGAGGCTATCAATGGTAAGACCGTTAAAGATGAGGTCCGCGGTGACTTCACTTGTCATGTTGGTATCCACAATCCACCGTCTGCACCACGTAAGAAGGCTCTATGGGATCTATTCTCGGCTCCTGAGCGCGTTGAGAAGGATCTCAACCTCGCTCAACGTCTGATACAGAAGTATGAGGAAGACTTTGGGTCTGACTTCAACGCTGTTCTTAAGATTGAGGAGCGAGTTGAGGAGCTTAGATTACAGGGTCGTCTCACTCCACCCATCACCTCGATTGCCGCCAAGGAAGAGAAGAAATCTGCAAGCTTCGGCATTGAGGAGGGCGAGGAAGGAGAAGAGGTTGAGGAAGAAGATGAAGGTGCTGTGGATGACGAAGTTGACGATGAGGATCTTCTTGTCAAGAAGAAACAGCTTGATCTCATGGTTGAGTATCTGCGCCGTGTGTTCAATTTTTGCTTCTTCTGCGTTTTCGAGAGTGACTCGGTTCACGAGCTCACTAGAAAATGTCCCGGTGGTCATCTTAGACGTCCTCGCAACATCCTCAGCACGGCCGGCAAGGAGGCTGCCAAAGCTAGTGCTCTGGGTGAACCTTTCCCAGGGAAGAAGCGCTCAGAGTATGGCACCGATGATATCAAGCAAGAAGAATGGGAGTCAACGAGAAGCCGAAGATACAATTACAACAGCGCTGCTGCCAAGGCCGACCAGCAACTGCAACGTGCCTTCAACTGGGTTAAGACTTTCGAAGATAAGATTTTGCAGCTCATTGAACCAGAATCTATCGATGTTCGAGCACTCGGTGGCGAGCCAATTGAAGACGCATTGAAGAACGAGCTCGCCAATTGGGTCAAGCAAGAAGATGAGCATAAGTTCCGATGCAAAGTCCCGGAATGCACGAAGTTGTTCAAGGAAGAATATTTCTGGAAGAAGCACGTTGAGAAAAGACATCCCGAGTGGCTAGAAAATTTGAAGACCGAGGTAAGCTCAAGAATTTACTACAGATCTACAGGTGGCTAATCATGTATAGCTTGAGTTGCTTAACACATACGTTTCAGATCCTTCTCATATCGCTCCATCGCGATCCGATGCCAACAGCAATGGCCACTTCCCACCACCTAATGGTCATATGCCTGCCGGAACTCCACGTGGTTTTAATCTGCAGAATGTCGGCATGCCTCCGGGGGCTACGGGTGGTAATTTTGGCTTCCAACCCTTTGTAGGTGGGCCAGCCATGTTCGCCACTGGCAATGATCGTAATGGCGGTCCTATGCGTCGCGGTGGCAGAGCCCACCAGAACAATTCCCGAGCAGGACCTTACGATCGTCCTGGACAGCAACCTCGCCCAGGACAACAGCGATGGAGCGATAACGGTGGTCGTCTCAGCCCCACCGGAGGACGCTCTCGTGGCGGCGGTGCCTCTGCTTCTGGTGGCAGTCGATGGGATGATGGAGGTGCTACTGGAACTGTTCCACCTCGTGAGGCTGTCGCCGGTAGAAGTCTGAGGTCGTACGAGGATCTAGATGCTGTAGAGGGGGCCGGAGGTGGAGAGCTCAATTATTAAGACACTTTTAAGAGGGTTCTACTTTGTCATTTTCCCAAGGTCTTTGAAACAATAGCGAGACCTTGTCGAAACAACTGTACTATGACCGGTACCATATTAAATTGGAATGGCGTTCTGGGCGGCCACGGTAGAACTTCTTTCAGTCTATACCATAAGAAATAATACCATGCGCACTTTGGAAATTGCACATATACGATCATTCACACTTCTCTTGATTGTGACTTCCACTTCTAACATCCAAGTGAAGCGCCATCTCGAGTGATACAAGAACGACGGGAGGCAGCACCTGAATAGCCGAAAAGAATCAGGGGTAAAGCAGGGGTAAAAAGTGGGCATACCCGACACACCGCTAGACCCCTCTATTCAACTTCAATCTCTACAGCTGTACACAGTCTTGCTTGACATTGCTTTCGTGCCATACCATCGTAGCCATTGAACTTCTAGGATTCCAAATATTTGCCTGTAGACACCAGAAATACGCCAACATGACGCGAGGAGAGGTAAGCTTCCCTTCACGGAGGATTGCTCCGGTCGTGGATATAGAACCAGGGGAAAAAACAGCTTCTCTTAGTAAAGCAAAGAACAGTTGATACTGATGCGGGACCGATAACAGATACTTCATCTACATATCGGCCAGGCTGGTGTCCAGCTCGGAAACTCCGCTTGGGAACTGTACGTCTCCCTTCTCCCTATCTTCACTGCGCTTACACATTCTCTCTCAGCTACCTCCTTGAACACGGTCTGACCAAAGATGGTCGTCCCGACCCCAACGCGCAAGCCCTCCACGAGTCCGGCGAGCTCGATACCGTCTTCAGCGAAACCAGCTCTGGCAAATTCGTCCCTCGCTCCATCTTCGTCGATCTCGACCCAAGTCCAATCGATGAGATTCGCAATGGTGACTACAGCAAATTGTTTCACCCGGAGCTGCTGATTAGTGGGAAGGAGGATGCGGCGAACAACTATGCGAGAGGTCACTATACGGTTGGAAAGGAAATTTTGGACGGGACTTTGGATAAGATCAGACGTGTCTTGGTACGTCTACCTACCTAATTCACAGGTTTGGGGATGGGATGTGCTAACGAAACTGCATAGGATAACTGCAGTTCTCTCCAAGGCTTCCTAATTTTCCACAGCTTCGGCGGTGGAACCGGCTCCGGCTTTGGTTCTCTCCTCCAAGAACGTCTCTCCGCCGACTACAGCAAGAAGTGCAAGCTCGAATTCTCCGTCTACCCCGCCCCACGCGTGTCCACCGCCGTCGTGGAGCCCTACAACGCCGTGTTGAGCACACATTCCACCATCGAACACAGCGACTGCACGTTCCTCGTCGACAACGAAGCCGTCTATGACATCTGCCGGCGCAACCTCGACATTCCGCGTCCGTCCTTCGAACACTTGAACCGCCTTATCGCACAGGTTGTCAGCAGTATCACGAGCTCGCTTAGGTTTGATGGCGCGTTGAATGTCGATTTGAATGAGTTCCAGACGAACTTGGTCCCGTATCCGCGGATTCATTATCCATTGATCAGTTATGCGCCGGTGATTAGTGCGAGCAAGAGTAGTCACGAGAGTTTCAAGACGCAGGAGTTGACGCTGCAGTGCTTTGAGCCGAATAACCAGATGGTACCTGCCCTTTCCCTCGCAGTTTACCTAAAGAGTCACATGCTAACACAGAAGCAAAGGTTGTATGCGACCCCCGCAACGGAAAGTACATGGCCGTCGCCCTACTCTACCGTGGCGACGTCGTTCCCCGCGACTGCAACGCAGCTGTCGCCTCCCTGAAAGCCAAAACCAGCTTCAACCTCGTCGAGTGGTGTCCCACCGGCTTCAAGCTCGGCATTAACTACCAGAAGCCCATATCTGTTCCCTCCACCGCGCCCAACGACGGCGCTCTGGCATCCGTCGACCGCTCGGTCTCCATGTTGAGTAACACGACGGCGATTGCTGAGGCATGGGGACGTCTGGATCAGAAGTTCGATTTGATGTATTCGAAGCGCGCGTTTGTGCATTGGTATGTCGGTGAGGGCATGGAGGAGGGCGAGTTTAGTGAGGCGAGAGAGGATTTGGCGGCGTTGGAGAGGGATTATGAGGAAGTTGCTGCTGATGGTCCGGATATGGAGGGAGAGGAGGAGGCTGAGTATTGAGATTCTCTTGCATTCGCCTTTCAATGATCTCTTCTCGTCGCTGTGGCAACATGGAGGAGTAAATGGATATGATGATGAGATGATGTGGAGTATGACTGACGAATTTGCCTTTGAGCTCACTATACACAGGTCTGGGTGGTTGAATATCTGACCAAAACCATACCAATGCGCAATACCCACCATGGGTCTTCTCTTCTACATTTCAAGAATATAATGCCAAGACTTTAACGACCGAATATAAAATGAACACCAAGAACCCCTTTCGTTCTTCAAGATACTTTATCACAGGCATGGGAGCAGCACAGTACATGTGGGCGACTCACACTTTGGTTTGTAGATGCAGATGCAGGATTTGTCGTGTGTGGTTAAGAAAAGAGGAAGAGTGGGCACTTGTGTCCAGATTCTCTCTGCGAAGATAGGCGCTGGATATGGCATCAGCTTGCAATAAACAGCAGCAGCGGAGCTCAACGACAGATAAATCTGCGTCACTCTCAACAATGTCCACATATCACCAACCTCCCCCCTCCTGTTTTTCTCCCCAGAAACACCCTAACAGCCGCTCTCCCACATTCATACTTGGCTACACGGCCATCAGACCGGTATCTCTCCGTTCCTATGTCACACTACGACGAAGAGGATTCTTCTTACATGTGCTTGTATTAGCCTTTCCTGAACTCAACTGCAGATCTCATGCGTTCGTTAGCTTACCCCATATTATGACCACAGCACACCACTCACCCTCGACTCGTCTTCGAATTAGAGTCAAATTCTTGGCTCTTCAATCTCTAGCAGAACTGAGTCACTCTCCTCACCCAAAGCAATGATGATGAGGTATATAAAAGACGCAATCGGGACAGAGTTAATTATCTAGAGATCTTAGACCGTTGGTACATAGTGCACCTTTGAGGCGTAGCTCTAATGCTAAGCTGAGGAATGGACATCCCGAGGCCGGTGGGATGAATGGGTCTTGAGGTATACTAGACGGCGATGCTGGTTGGGCAGACATTCTGATCCGCGCTACGGCGGTGGGGTTTATTGGGTTAGTGTGACGGTGTGGTTATAAGAGGGGGATCAGCAGATGCGTTGGTGTTGTAGGCGTCCATGGTATGTTTTTCAGGGAAGATTTTCAAGGAGAAGATTTATCTGGTGTGGTGGTGTTTGGGTGGTGGTAAGATATGCAGAAGAGCATAAAGCTTAGGGTTTGCAAGTTTGAAGTTCAGTTGTTGATGAGATAGGTGGTTTGTCAAAAATTGTTGTTGATGAGTAGGACTAGCCAGATGTGGAAAGGGTTTTGCTGAGGTCATGTGTCACTAAGAATTTAGGTGGCTGCCCTCCAAGAGAAATCTAAGATAAGTCTTCGGACGAAGAGGTAGGGAAGGGAAGTGGTTGGGTTGGTTTGGAGGAAGTGAAACTGACCCTTGAGATAAGCGAGTGAGGTCGTACCAGTTTCCAGTTCTGAGGAGAGGACAAACTAGATCCCGACGAGAGCACTGCATGTATAAGTAATTATGTGAAAGGGTAGTGAAAACCTGTGATAGAGTTCCGTGCAGTTACTGCTTATGTGGCTGCTTATTTCTGGCAGCGAAGAGCTGTCCAGGTGAGGTGCTGATGATGAGTGACTGGATGCATGCTCGTGAGACAAACTCGTGAGACAAACTCGTGAGACAAACCTGTTGCAACAAGTTTCCTGACCAGAGCTGATCTAATAGCAGTGCCACTAGCAGCAGGAGGTATCATTGCATTGGCTGAGGCCGTATCACTGCCCTTTGCATTTCGAGCCTGATTTTTTCAAGACGTTAACACTCCAGGAGCATCAGCTGGAGATATACCCGGAACATGCAGGTCGTTTGTAGGGAACGCAATGCCAACAACTGTTGAAGCTATATCAATTGGTAGTACGAAGCTCCGCAAGTGAGTAATGGGCAGTAAATGGCGACTAGTGCGTGTTGCGGTACAATGACTCGGAGATGAAGCCCACAATGCATGGAAGTGAAAGGCACAACCATCCAGACCGCCGGCGAGAACGAGAATTCACAGAGCCATCCATACAAGCCAAATTGAAGGGGGATTCACGAATCAGACTCAATCACCATTTGTACAGCTGCGTGCTAAGTCGGGTTATCTGAGCAGCTTTGTGCTATGTTGACCTCGATGTCATGACAAATAAATTTCGCTTCTTCGATTAGATCGTGTCATTCATCCCTCCATTCTTAATTAAGCCTTCACTGGTGCTGCACCACTCGATGACTCTGATACAGTGCGCTGACCGGAAACAATAGTACCCTTACCCGCTCCGTGCTCGGGAGTAACAACACCCTCATCATCATGGTAGCTGGATTTGTCTGACTTCATGCGCATGAATGGCAAATGTCCCTTCGTCTCTTGAAAGCGTAGAAGGACAAACCCTATAATGACAGCAAGCCAGTAGAGATTATACCCGATGACAGATCCGTATGTAGCTGAATTCTGCCAGCCGAGGACGGCGTTGAAGATACCCCATCCTCCACCGCCGTTGAATTCGGGGTTGCCATACTATAATATATGTCAGTGGAGATAACTAAAAAAGATGAGGGGAGGGGATATGAGAACTTACATTGATATGCCAGACGCTGCGGTCGATATCATATGAACCAGCTCCCGATCCTGTCTCTGCGGCGTCACCACCCGTCTGGTTGTTCCAGTCTTGAGCTTCAAAGAACCAGATTGCTTTTGAGAAGAGACCTGCGGCGACGAGGTAGAGGAGACATGTTGAGACGATGAGGAAGAATTGGAGCTTAGTTGATGATCCACCCCTGTACTTGTTAGCAATGAGGTGCTGGTCTGGGACGTAGTGACTTACTTGTAGATGAGGTATCCAACCAAACCACCGCAGAGCAAGCCAACAATAACAGGCAAGGGAACAGCAGCAGCAGGGGAAGAAAACGAGACACCGGCCACGAAGATTATAGCTTCCATACCCTCTCTCAACACGGTGATGAAAGGCAGCATAAACATAGCATATCTCTCGCACCAACGCTTGAACTTTCCTCCTTTCTTAGCCGGCTTCTCCTCGAGTGCAACGGCAAGCTTGACACGCCATTTTTCTTGCATCTTAGATACGCGGAGGAGAGCAGCACCGAGAACACCAATGACAAGCGATGCGAACAGAGCGAAAGAGCCCTCCCAGTAGTATTCGGTAGAAGCCCATTTGTCCTTGCCAAGACCGTAGAAGACGCCAATTAGAGCACCCCCAATGACCAAACTGATGAGGAAGCCAGCAGCTGTTCCAAACCAGACCTGCGGTTTGTTAATTTGTGAGAGGTGGGTAAATGAGGGAAACTTACTTGTCGGACGAGTTTCTTGTAGACGACCACATCACGACTTGGACCATCGAGGGTTTGTTTGAGGAAAGCCAGGAGGACAGAGACGATTATGGCGGTCTCGAGGGTCTCTCTGAACTATTGTTCATATCAGCAAGTGCCCAACTCCATGAGTATCAAGAACCTGGTGTATAGCTGTAGGCAGGACATACCACGATGAAGAAGACGGGAACTGAGAAGACGTTGACGGTCATGATTGCGATGAGTTGAAGTAGACGGTAATGTATCTACAAAGCAGAGATACTCTCCAGTCGACGCTGAATTGAGCGAGCAAAGTCTTGTTGTGCTCCAAAGCTGTCGGTAAAAGGATCTGATAAGATCTCGAGAAGATGCGGAACAAGTCTCACACCCACGATCAGGTCAGGTCTCACGCTAGCAAGAGGGGGAGTGGATTAAGGGCGAAAACCGGACGAGCAGACTATGTACATCCCAACCCCCTCGGCCAGAAGACTTTTGACGCTAAATGTCTAGCGCCAAGGTTTCAGCAAATCATAGAGCAGGTCAAAATCTCGATGATCAGATACCCCAAACACATGGCCTCGAGGACTGGGAATTGCTTGTGTCGTCGAAGCTTTATTATGTATACACCTGGCGTTGGCAATTGGTACCCATGTTGATAGTTCTGATCTTGACTCGCAAGAAAACGCCTGAGAGTAGAAGCATCTAGACACAGCCAACCACAATTCACCATACGGGCCAGGGGGGACCCTCCGCAGATTTCTTTGGCGCTAGCTCGTTAGCCAGAATCAACCTTCGTTCCTTATCAGATGGTTAACATCATCTGATATCGCCTATACATTATCAGATCTTCTTCCTCACTCACTACACCGACTCTATGTCGCCACCTCTCGGTACTGTCACTGGTGTATCCGGTATTGCGTAGCTAGATATTCGATGTTTCGAGTCCTGCACACACCCTTGTCCATTAGTTCAAGCGTGGTCCGCCATCGGGAAACCCTCAGCTGTGCAAAATTGGCGGCTCAAGTAAGGCCCCTCTGTATCATACTACTCTCTGGATTACCATTCAAGCCACGAACTATCAACCAGCCGACGACTTCATCTCCATCTTCGTCTTCGTCTCAAGGGATCCCAAGACCATTGGGTAGAATTCTTGACAGCTTCTGTCTGAGGCAGGTCGAGTGAATCAAGATGGCAATTTCACTGTCATACTTCCCCATCATATGTACGCTGCTTCTTACCATCAGTCGTCTGGCAGAAGCAGCGACTTTAACTTACGATTTCAATATCACCTGGGTCAGAGCCAATCCCGATACTCTAATCGAACGACCTACCATTGGAATCAACGGGGAATGGCCACTTCCTGTGATCTCGGCGACCAAGGGCGATACCATCATAGTGAATGTAGACAATCAACTGGGCAACCAGACTACCACACTGCACTTCCATGGTATGTTCATGAACGGAACTACTGAAATGGACGGACCGGGAGGTGTCTCTCAGTGTCCTATCCCAGCAGGGTCCCAATTTACTTATAAGTTCTATGTAAGAGCTCATCAGCTTATCATTCTGTCGAACCACGTTGATACTGATATTATCCCTAGGCAAATCAATCTGGAACTTACTGGTACCATTCACACGACAAGGGACAGTACCCAGATGGACTCAGAGCTCCACTCATTATCAGCGATCCTGATTTCCCCTACGACTTTGATGAGGAAATTGTCATGTCGGTATCTGACTGGTACCATGAAGAGATGGCCACCCTGATCCCAAAGTTCCTCAACAAGGCCAATCCCACTGGCGCAGAGCCTGTCCCGCAAAACGCACTGTTAAACGACACGCAGAATCTCACTGTCTCTATCCAACCTGGCATGACTTACTTGTTTCATGTCGTGAACATTGGTGCTTTTGCGGGACAGTATCTATGGTTTGAAGGCCATAACATGACCATCGTGGAAGTTGATGGTGTCTTTACCGACAAAGCTGAGGCCGACCTGATCTACATCGCTGCTGCTCAAAGATATAGCTTCTTGCTTACCACTAAAAATGAGACTACCACTAATTATGCTTTCGTCTCAAGCATGGACACAGTGAGTTGCGCGTGCAGTCGCTTTGAGGCATCCAATAACATGTCTAGGACCTCTTCGATACACTTCCTGCAGATCTAAACTGGAATGCGACCGGATGGTTGGTATACGATGCTGCCAACTCAAATCCCACCCCAGCTTTCCTCGACGCTTTGGATGACTTCGATGACTTTTCGCTTGTTCCATACGACAAGATGGCGCTGCTACCAGAGGCCGACCAGGTCATATCGTTGGATGTCATCATGGACAACCTTGGAAACGGGAAGCCATAGTAAGCTGGACAGCCGATGATAGGGTTGACCTCGATACTTACTATAGGCCGTAGTGCATTCTTCAACAACATCACCTATACCACTCAAAAGGTACCAACCATCTACACTGTGATGACCACAGGCGAAGACGCTTCGAATCCTGCAGTCTATAGCGAATTCTCTCAGCCGTTCGTCCTGGAGAAGAATCAGATCATTGAGATCGTGGTTAACAACTTGGGTAAGAAGTCATACCAATTTTGAAATGTACTTTGCTGATAAGATCATCCTAGATACTGGAAAGCACCCTTTCCATCTCCACGGCCACAACTTCCAAGCCATTGCCCGGTCGGAGGACAATGATGGAGCTTTCGATGCCACCAATGCCACACAAACCGTCTACCCCGATATCCCCATGCGACGAGATACATTCGTCCTTCGACCACAAGGCTACATCGTCTTGCGTTTCCAAGCCGACAACCCCGGTGTAAGCCATTCCGACCTACCTAACGCTCGCCGGAATCTTAAGGGCAGACTAACATAACACAGGTCTGGCTATTCCACTGCCATATCGAATGGCACATCGACCAAGGTCTCGTAGCAACCATGATCGAAGCCCCCCTCGAACTCCAGAAATCTCTCGTCATCCCTCAAGACCACTACGACAGCTGTATCGCAGGCGATGTCCTGCACGCAGGAAACGCAGCCGGAAACATAGAGGACTTCCTAGACTTAAGCGGAGCTAATGCCCAGCCTGGACCACTACCTGCTGGATTCACAGCGAGAGGTATTGTCGCCTTGACGTTTAGCATCATTGCTGCGTTGATTGGCTTGGCTGTTATCACTACGTATGCTCCCCTCCCCTATTTGGTGATTGAGAATAATGCTGACTTAGCAACAGGTATGGTATGGCAGATGTGGGAGGTGTGGTGCAGGAGCCCATTATACATAACGAAGAGCTTACAGAAAGATCTTCAAAGTGAGAGAGGAAACGAGATACAATAGTCCGGGATAAGTAAAGGCATCATGAGGTCCTTGGCAGCAAGCCAATTCTGGACATAGATCAGTAGAAGTGATACCTCTTTCAAGGGCGTTAGTACATAATGAAATAAAGTGCAAATCCGAAGCCTAATTTTCTTCTTTAAAGGTATTCAATCATCTGGCAACTTCGTCATTCGTTCTTCGTGCAGACAGCCCCTGATATTTGCTGATTGGATAACCGTGCCGAAGCCCGAAAGTCTTGAACCCCCTATGCGTCAAGATCAGGATTATTGTAACATGTCTACAGATTGTGAAGAAAGACGCGTTGTTACCTGCTCAATATCTCGCTTTGTTTCTGGCCTATTTATACTTATTCCATACTGCTGCCAGCGACAATTTCGATCGTAGAAGCAACCCAAGTCTGGAAGACTGATCACCTCTCCGCACTGCATTCCTTGCTGGACAACACTTTACCTTTTACTCGGCACAAACACAGCTAGCTTCGCTCCCAATGGCAACACGTTCTGTGGCAGTACTACCGGTTGTCAGCGTTGTGCTGGTTTGAGTATCATATTAGATTGTGGTCAGGAAGACTGGCTAAGATCTGGACAACATGGTGCGAATATGCCCTCAGAGCGGGAGAAAGTGGTCATTGGCAGATAGCTATGGTGAGCTCCAACTGGTCAATATGATACAGACGATATCCTAATGAGCAATGTAGACTTCATAGCTACTTTTCTCAGCAAGAATCCTACCAGGCAACGATGTGTCCATGTCTCAGCATCTCTGAACCCGAGTTACACATATAGTAGTCAGCCTTCACGATCTTCACATACAAGGCATAGAAGGACAATCAGCGGGCAAGCTACGAGATGTACCGGCCCCCTATCCCCATGCCAGCTGAACGGCATACAAAAGCGCCAATTCCACGACTACTTCGTCACGAACCTGCCATCCTCCTCCCTCCACCCCGACTCCCGCACCGCAGCCGGTCCGCACCACAAACTTCCTCGCTCAGCATCGACACCACACTCGCCCTCGCCCTCGCCCTTGCCCGGCCACGCCCCCGCCGCCGCACCGCATATGATCGGCGCCTCGCGCGAGCTCACTGTCGTCCGCATCCCCCTCCGCAGCGCAAAGCACCATTTCGGCGTCTCGGTGTCGCGCGGCACGCGCCCCTATAACGAAGACACCTACCAGGCCGGCACGATCGAGATTCCTGCGTTCGCGAAACGTGCGCCAATCAGCCTGAGCAGGAGTGGGGGCAAAGTGACGCCAGGCGCGACGAGCGCAGACAGTGCGAGTGGTGATCCGCAGGTTTTTTACTTTGGCGTGTTTGATGGGCATGGAGGGAATGAGTGTAGTGATTTTCTGAGGGAGGAGCTGCATCGGTATTTAGAGAGGACGGCGGAGACGTTTGAGTTGAGGAGTAGTTTGAAGACAGGGAAGAAGTGGAATGCTGAAAGAATTGGTGACCCGGAGGCTTCGGATGTTGGGAAGGAGAGCTTGGAGGGAATTGAAATGAAGGAGGAAAATGTTGACGAGAGGGCGAAGTTGGAACTGGATGCTCGCGGTATACCCAAAACGCCTGAAGTGCTGCCTGTACTTGAGGGCGAAGACCCTGTACCAGCGGATGTGAAGAAGTCAGTTGCGATGGAACTGCAGAAAACCTTGATCAGGCAATGGAAGGATACGGTCGGTGGGTACTTTCGACGTTTCAAGCCAGACTACTTCTCAGCATCCGCATCGGCCAAAGAGTCCTCGAAAGGCACACCAATATCGATCGAAACAGTCCTGATGTATGGGTTCCTGAAAGCAGACCTCGATTTCGTACTCGCCCAAGCCAGGAAACCAGATACAGATAACAGCGACCAGCCACTAAACTCAGACGAAATTCTCGGTGCACCAGCTCTCTCCTCCGCACGCCATCGCATCGGCGGCCCAAAACCTTTCATCGGAGGCTCAACGGCATCAGTCGCACTCATCTCAACACCTACACCAACACCATTCTGGCATCCCGCCTCGCCATCCACAGCCATCGTCGCTCATGTAGGCGATACACGCATCCTCCTCTGCGAAACCGCCACCGGAATCGCCAACCCAGTAACCACGAACCACCATCCCAGCTCACCAATTGAAGGCACACGTCTCCGCCGCTATGCCGCAACGTTCGTAACCGACTCCTTCGGCGAAGAACGCATGTCTGGCCTTGCTAACACGCGCGCCTTTGGCGACATGCGCTCGAAACGTATCGGTGTCTCCGCTGAACCGGAGATCCATCGCGTGGAGCTCGCTCCCGCTGAGTATTCATTCATGGTTCTTGTCAGCGATGGCGTGAGCGGAACTTTGAGCGATCAGGAGATCGTGGATGTAGTTAAAGAAGCAAAGACACCAGAGCAAGGAGCGCGAGACGTAGTTAGTTTCGCGACTGAGGTCAGCAAGGAGGGCGACAACGCGACGTGCTTAGTCGTGCGACTTGGAGGATGGGAAAGGAGAGGCGAAGGCGGCATGGGGAGTTTGGGCACCAAAGAGGTTAGGGATTATAGGAAGAGTATGGCTGAGGAGCCGAGACCTTCGAGATGATGGCCGAGATTGATGAGAGTGATGATGCGTGAGTCAGGGCGCCGATATGGAGTACATAGAGAATGGAGTTCTGTATAACGTGATTTATCAGCGAGCTAGACACTTTTCACCACCCTATCACTTTCAGACTTGTTTAAATCACCACAACCTGTTAAATTAACTCTTAACTATTCTGATTCTGATCTAGATATATCTTTAAACTCCTGACAAGCCGTGTATTGTGACCAGTCTTTTTGCAAGCACTACAGCGTCGTATAGCCGAATTACCTCATTCCGAAAAGCCTCCCCGGAGCGCTTGTCGCGTCGAATCTGCTCATCTACCTTCTTTTGAGCCAGAATATCGTGCGCATCCTCTACCGTAAGTGCCCCCTCTTGAAGGAAACATTATTTTTAGTCCTCTGGCGCTTGCTAAGGGTCATATTTGCCTTGCAAACTGTACGGACCTCAGCAGTTAAAAGGGTATTATCATAAGTTAAAATCTCTGTACCTTTGGCTAATGCAGCAACTGTTGCAAAAATCGGTGTTGGAGAGCTTCCTTAATGGCCAGCAATACGATTCTTAACTAAAGTCGTCTGGAAAAGGGCGTCGGTAGGGTTGCGAGGCGTTTGAGAGACCCAAGGGTTGGGATTCTCAAAAGGGGGCAAAGTCGGTGTTGGAGTCCGTAGCTTGAAGTCTAGCCTTCCTAAGACCGCCTCAGTATCAAAAGGTACTGAACCAGCTCCGCGGAACAGCCTGGACGTTTTCGACTGTTAACGGCTGTTCGTACGCTGCCTCAAAGGCTATAAAAAACTCGAGCTTGGTGACATGATTAATGTCGGCCCGTATAACGCTCTCGATTTGACGACCGTACGCCCGATTTAAAACGCTGAAATATCCGACGTCGAGTGGCTGGGTAAGATGAGACTAATGAGGAGGTATTGGGAGAGTTATAGTATTGTGGGACTTGCAATAGTTCTGGAAAGCCACCGATTCATGGCTCTCATGCCCGTCTAGTATTAATATCTGATATGGCCCTGGTGCTCGAGCAGATGTATAGTTCTCGCAGTGTTTAATCCAATATAGACTTCCATTAGTACTTGTAGAGAAAACACATCTCAAAATTGGAGGGTGTCTCGCTCGCTGATGTATCTCGCTCGCTGATAAATCACGTTAATCGATGCTCTGGACGCAATTCGAACTCTTATAGCATTTCTCTGCCTCTTCCAGGTCTGTAAGACTTGTTCTCCAATACGGCTTCTCACAGCTCATCAAAGGCCCTCAGTCTCGGATCCTCCCCCAGCGCCTCCCCCTCCGTCTTATTAACGATCACCTCCACCATCCTAATCCTCCGCATACTAAACCCTTCCTGCTTAGCCTCCTCCTGATCCCTTTGCTCGCCGACAATTAGACTCGGATCCCAGCCCGGCACCACGCCCGGTCCCATCGTCTTCTCCGGGGCATACTGCCACCAAATCATCATCCCCACCACCAAAACCAATGCTCCAAGCACCGTCCAGAATCGCCTTAGCCGTGTCCGGGACCGGGCTTGCCATTTAAGCTCCTGCTGCTCCCAGCCCTTCACTGTCCCGCGGACTTTCTCAACACGGTTTCCTAGCGACTCGATTTTCGAACGACCAGCTTGCATACGGGCGGTTAGGTCTTCTATGCGTGTTTGTTGTGTGGTAAAAGTGTCGAAAGTATCAATTTGTGTCTCGATTTCCGTGACTACCTCCTCGCTCTCTTGTAGGAAGCCAGCGTTCATCCCTCGCATCAGCGTAACGAGTTCGTGTAAACTCTTCACTGTCGTCTGTAAAGCGCTAAGTTTCTCCAGGACGGAGTAGTATGTCTCATCCAGCCGTCTCGTCTGCTCATTGCCCTTCGCATTCAAAATTTCCAATGCCCCTATGAACTCTAACGCTCTCCTCTCCGTCGCTGCTTTCTCTTTCTCCAGTTCACCCTCTGCCACGACCCTCTGTCGTCGGTCATCTGTCGTATCGTGACTATGAAGCAAGCTGGTCCTCCGACTCACATTTCGGCTCTGCTCAGGCGTTACCCCTTCACTTTTCGCCCATCCTTTCTCTCTGTCTCGTCCACTGCCCCGGCCCCCATGCAGAACATCTCTAGGATTTTCTTTCAACGTTTTTTGTAGACCATGCCCGTGGTGGTGGTGGTGGTGGTGGTGGTGGTGGTGGTGAGGGCGATGGTGTTTCGGGAAGCTCGTTCCTGAGGTTTCGGTTATGGAGCGGTGCGTTCGGTGGATGGGACGGTGAGGGGAGGAAGGTGATTGTGGTGCGGATTGCTTGGGGTGCTCGGAGGAACTGTGGTGGTGCGAGGACATGGTCTGTTCGGGTGGAAGGATGAGATTAGGTTGGAGATCTAGAGCTCGGGGAAGGGATTACGGTGGGAGGGATGTGGAGTGCAGTTGTCATGTGAATATTATGGTCCCAACATTACCAGATACAGCAACTGCGTTTAAACGTGAGCATATTAGAAGATTTCACGGTATATCGATTTTAGTGAAAGGGAGATATTGATCTCGAGTTTGGATATGTATCAAGAGTATCATTCAGTCCTGCTCAACTACAGAATTGCTTTATTCTAGCTGACCCCTTGATCATCAAACCCTTGCGGGCTTTGATGGCTAACCTAAAAAGACATATACTGTCTCGTATTAACATCTGTGACTCGGCGGTGGTGAAGTCTTCTGGTGCAATGTTAGCCGTGCTCATGACAGACATATTGTGATTGACCTGATGGTGTAACAATGATTTGCTCAGAGTCTAATTAATAAATAAAATCAACATGGAAGATTAAGACAGGGATAACTGTTTGACTTGTATTTCATCATAGCAAAAAGGAAGAGTAGAATTGTGTGATGGAGCTTACCTTGGCTTGGTCGGGTTGCTGTGCGTTAGTGCGATTTGGCGACGGGATCACTAGGACGCCGTGTCTTCATGTGATGAGGGTGTACTTTGACAATGGGAACCTCCCATGCTGCGTCAAGATATCAAGACTTGAGCATCTTATTCCTCTTCTCCTTTCTCTTTAAACGCTCGACTCGTTTCCGGTGCATGGTCTCCGCCATCTTCTCGTAACGCTCTCGCTCCTCTTTCTTAGCACGCTTCTCCTTGAGGGTTTGTATCCTCAGCTGTTAGTAAGTCAGCCCAAGCCCAATCATATACTCAGTGCATGCTGACCACTCTCGTAACCTCCTTCTCATCCTTCATCTCCCTCTCTTTGGCCTTGACAGCAGCCATGGCCTTCCGCTCTTCTTGTCTCTTCTCATAAGTCTGATTCCCAGCCTTAGGTCTGAAGGCCTTCCGGGGTTCATGCCATTGCTTCCCTGTTTAGTCATCAGACAGGAGCTCCACGCTCTAGATGAGAGAAGTATGCATACCGTTTTTTCGCATGCCTAGCGGGGCAGAAACTCTCTCAGTCACAGCATCGGTCATTGCAACTTCTACAGACATCCTAAATGATGCTGGTGATATACAAGACCAAGGAAAGTGATGCAAAGATGCGTTGTTGAACGAATGTCGGTGAAGAGAAGAGTTTTTGAGAGAGATGAGGAAAAATCAATCTTTAGCTCTGCAGGGTTGAACAACGCTAAAATTTCCATATGGGGCATCAGATTAGATCTCATTTTTTGGTGACTCGAAAGTCTTAAATAATTCCTACCAAGTTCTTTTTTTCCTTCACTTCCAAATCTCACTGGTGTGCTTCTCATGAGCCTTTAGCTGCTAGCTATAAACCATATGCTACCGATCTAGTATTATATCTCTAGCCTCTTACGTACGAAATGCAACCTCCATCGTAACATGCTTCCGATAACGCTTGACGATCCACTGCCCCTCCAGCTCTACAAGAAGCTGCCAATATAGATAAAACTGCACTGGAAGCCCAGGAGATGGCATTCTGAAGTGAAGCACGAACTCTAACTCTTTATATTCTCGTTCGAGCTTTATATTCTCGTTCGAGGAACACTGCGGCTCTAACGAAGCATTATACACGAAGCATCATACAGGAAGCACATAGTCGTCACCGCCTCCAGGCCAGCTCTCACTAGAAGATATTCCTCTACTGCACTATGGACCTTGCAAGAGCTACAGAGCTTGTTCCTGACACGCCTGTGAAGATAGTTGTCACAGGGAAAACTGCCATCACAGACGCCATGGAGGATATAGTGTTTGGATCGGTACGAGGTCCTTCTTTAATATATTTGTGCCGTGTAATAACCTCTACTAGATCGCTGGCATAGCTGGAAAATATATAGAATATCCATTCGACACAGTCAAAGTACGGCTGCAATCCCAACCCGATCACCTCCCACTACGATACACCGGTCCTCTCGACTGCTTCAGGCAATCCTTGCGCACAGATGGGTTCATAGGTTTATACCGTGGCATTAGTGCACCTCTCGTCGGAGCTGCACTGGAAACAAGCTCTCTCTTCTTTTGGGAACGAGTAGCCAGAGAATCGTTCTTCCGGACTGGGGTATGCCAACGAGAGGTTGCTCTGCCACTCTCAGCACTATGGCTCACAGGTGCTATATCTGGAGCATTCACCTCACTCGTTCTCACCCCAGTCGAACTTGTGAAATGCAAGATCCAGGTCCCATATACATCTTCCACCGCAGCCGCACATATAGCACCTACACCTCTAAGCGTTATACGAGAAGTCTACAGACATCAAGGCCTCCGTGGTTTCTTCCACGGACAGTTTGGAACCCTAATTCGAGAGACAGGGGGATGTGCAGCTTGGTTCGGTAGTAAAGAGACCGCAACCATGGCCTTCCGCAAGCTAAATTCTCGCAACACATCTCCCATTTCTCCAACTTCTACATCCCTGGACCTCCTCCCACTACCACTATGGCAACAAGCAGTTGCAGGCGCCACAGCAGGCATGTCCTACAACTTCCTCTTCTTCCCCGCCGACACCATAAAATCTCGCATGCAGACCTCATCCGTGCACTCCACCGCTCCCAAAGCAAGATTCTGGGCCGAAGGAGTCGCAATATATCGCTCATACGGCCTGAAAGGACTGTACCGCGGCTGTGGTATCACGGTCATGCGGAGCGCGCCTAGTTCGGCATTTATTTTCATTATTTTCGATGCGCTGAAGGAGAATTTTGCATAGAAAACCAAGACATATACAGACAGCATAAGCATGAGAATATGAAAAATCATGAGCGTTTATAAACGATTCCTGGGGGTTGACATGGATGGCGTTATAGGCGAAATATGAAGCATTTCTCAGATCAAAGAGACTCGGTATAGATACCAGTTCATACGTTTCATGTCGCGGATGCAACTCCATGGAGTTTATAGATTTGAAGCAGAGCGGCTCCTTGCGACATGAGTTCAATGACATAAAGTCTCACCAAGACTTGTTTCTTCTTCATCCAGATCCTGCGGCCTCAAAATCATCGTCGCGAGCAGTTTATGAGGACGATATCACGGCTTAGCATGCAAACGTCTGCTCAGACTCATAATGGAGAAGCATGACACGACTACCTAGTTCAGTCTGGTGCTAACTACCGCTGCAAAACAGCTACCCTACCATTGTTGCTCCCCAAAGTTTTTTTTCCCCAGGCTGTCTAAATCATCCGCACTGGGGCACGCAATACGCGTCAGGACTGTCGTCACGTCCTCATACGGGTATTCCGAATCCTCGACGACTGACTGCGCGGTAGTGTAGGAGGCCGCGATGGTGGTTTCGCGCGCCCCCTGAGATAGACTGTTCTCTAAGTGCGATTTCGAAGAGGTGAAGTTGGGCGAGGATTGGGGTGAGGAGAGTGTCGAAGGGAGGACAAGAGTTCAAGCGATGTAGGATATGACTATAAGGGGTTCTTGAAGAGAGAAAGGTGCTTGAAGAGAATGAGAGATATATACAGAGTGTCCACAATGTCTGTCTTATCCACATGAACGGCAGCAGATCGAGTTGGTAGCTTTACATCAGAAGAATGTCTGATGGCGGCTGTAGTGGCTGATCAGCGGATGACCCCGCCAAATCCGTCATCCGCTCAAACATCACTACCAACTTCGCAGGGCAAGCCCGACAACACAATAATAATTGATATAACTTATATACAGTTATTAAATATAGTTTAAAGATATATATAGTGACTTACGAAGTTTCTCAATTCTTGATTCACGTATGTGGTAGCTAATTAAAAGCTGTAGTTTATGCTATGTACAAATGCTGCTACTAGGTCACGAGAAGAATCTAATTATCAAGACATACCATCTCACACAATCCAGGTAGACCTTGGTTAGGTTATATGTTTTGACCAATTTTTGATAAATATTTTCTAGGTACAAAAATATCCGGTGATCCCTGCGGTTTTCAACATCTTAATCACTTTGTCTAAGGAAGCTTTCGCTTAGCAGCCATTTTTCCTCCATCTCTGTTAAAGTGATATACTGTGTGATGTCACGTGTGTAAGTGGCATCCCTGGCTGTGTGCCAAGAGATGATATTTTCACCTAGATAGTAGGTAGAACCAGGTAAAAGGCACACCCTCAATAGTGCAAAACTACACAGTCGTCAACACCCTACATTTCCCTGTTCAGAAGTCATCCTTCGAACAATCTCCTCTACTACGGTAGCCGAGTCCCCTCCTGTCTTTACTACCCTTGTCTTAATCTCCTCAATGAGGAATTCCCTCATTGAATAATATTGCCGCTCAGCTGGAGTTTGACGCCAGCGATTACCCCACTGGGCGTCGAGGGCCACCACGGACGGCATCCCTCCTAGTCCCATCGTCCATATTCTCCAAAGGTCCGGAATTGTATGGATGTCTCTACTAAGCTTATACGAAGGAAGGACTACCTTCTCACATTGAACAAGCTGCGTACGGGGCGACGGCGGTATTACTGGCTTACCCGACAAGGTGGTCGAAGTAGTCGAAGGCGGGTTCGCCGTAGTAACAGTAGGGAGAGACAGAAAACAGTTTGATGTAACTGGCATCGACTGTGATGAAAAAGTCAGGGTTGTTGATGCTTTAAAGGATCTATTTACGAAGTCTGATAAGACACCGCGAAGCTCCTTCACTTTCCTTTGTAGCTCTAAGATCTGAGCTGCGGCCGCTACCTGCCCAGACTGTAAAATGACGGTAAGCGTTCGTAAACGGTCACTAACTGCAGGAATTATCTTCTCAATAGCGACAAGTTGAGGATCCTCATCAGCAGCGAGACTTTTCTCAGCGGCGATAACAGCGGCGGCAAATTGCTCTAACTCAGGATGGTTAAAAAGAGCATTCATTCTTGACGAAGGAGGGCAGCATCCTGATATTATGATTAGCTATAAGTTAGTATATTAAATACAAGAAACTGACCTGTAAAAAAACCTCTCTAATTTTTGTTAGGAGAGTTATAAATCCACCAGCGGCAATATTAGACTCGACGGCCATTGTAGAATCATCATTTCTAGTGCCAAGGTGGAAATTTCTCCACTGGTCGAGCTGTGGCCAGACTCGGCAAAGGAGAGATAGAGGAGGCTTTACTTCTTCTCGTGGAAGAAAATAACTAGATG
>MU254098.1:0-26105 GCA_019669825.1 Calycina marina
GGCAGCCGCAGGATTCGAACCTACTAGCACAAGCTGTTTTCCTCGACTCTGGCCATGAGAAGAGTATATACAGCAGGTGCTCACCAGAGAGGCAGCGCCAGCTACCTCTCCAGCCGCCATTGTTCAATTGGTCATTAGAAAGGAATACAAAATACTATTGTTATCGTGTTCTTCGAAACACGATTACTAAGCACTATTTTAGGCTGTGCACAGAATTCCTGCACCCGCTATTGCGATGAATGGATTTGATCATCTTCGACGCCATCGGCCATATAACGAGTAGCAATGGCTTTGAGGCAGAACGCATCACGTCTCATTAGTAGCATTCCGTCAGCTCGGGACTATTAAGCCCCGAGAACGCAACCGTCGCAAGTGCTCCCAATAGAAAGGAGATTTTGCTGTGCACGCATAGATTGTGAGATCAATAACCTCAGTATCTTCAGATAGCGATGCAGGTTTGATGGCTGCGATTAATCGAGACCTTTACTTGTTAGAGGTGTAAAAAGGTCCGCATGTAGCAGTCAATAGATAACACCGCAAACAGGACTACGCAATTGACGCATAGAACAGATCCCAGTGTGCCCATTTCAGTACGAACAAGGCCCCAGGATAGCCCCAGGAGTTTCGAAAGTTGAAGTGACTGCCAAGACTTCGGATATAGGAAACGAGCTTATAGATACGAATTGTGAGAACAGCAGGAAGACACGCCGTTCAAGCTGCCACGCCGCAATTTGAAAGTGAAACTGCATGTTATCTCAAGTTCGTTGCTCATGCCGGTGCTTGTTGCTTCCTCAAGTCTCGCCCCAGCAACAGCAAAGTCGTTCAGTTCCACCGAAGGCGTTCTGATCCATCTATTACATACCTAGTCCGTAGCACAATTCATTCGTCTCTGTTTCGTACCATGTTGCTATGCTCATCATCTTGACAATTGGCTGTAGAGGTGAACTCGAGCTTGAGCTATAGATTCGGTACGTCGAGTAATGAACACTCATCCGGGACTTCGAGAGACGAGTCCTAAGAACAGCGTGGGTTGACAAACAAATTGGTTTAAGCTGGGTTATTAGCCATGCATGATCTTTTTGTGCCCGTGTACTCACTCGTATGCCGGTTTCTGTCAGATTGACTCGAGGCCTGAGCACGCGTTTGTCGCGCGACTCGCGAACAGACATTCTATTGAATCTCCATCCTCCTGGTAAAAATAATAAGAGTTTATAGGGGACACAGAGATGACGAGTTGGGACACCTTGTCGCACAACACTAGGTAGGTAGTGATTGTGCTGTAGAGAAATGCCGTTGTAGTTTCAGAGTTCGACAACACTGTTGCTGAAAATCGAAGTGAGCATTGACGACGAGATAGAGAGAGTACATTGTATCTATTTTCTGGACTTAGGAAGCAGTGTAGGAGTCTGGAGGTGATGGTGAATCCTGATGGACGCTTACGCCAGGTCATCATCATCCAATCCTCGATTGGGCCGCTGATACAGCCAATGAACCATGCTGTGTTACGGGATCTTGCTTGCAGCTCAGCGCTTCCGGACATTGGAGATGAAATAAGTGAAGAAAACGATGGAAAACGGGTGAACTCTATTATAGCGTTGGCCATTTTATATTATTTTGCAGCATATGGCATGGCTGCTACATGGGTTGTAACCGGCTATCCGTTGCTCATTTCCAACAGTGAAAGTGAATGAGCTAGAGAACGGGTGAAGAAGTGGGCTATACCTTCTATAGGCAAGACGTCAACAGCACGCTGCAAACAGAAAACACCAGAGTTTTACCGTTCTTCAGCCTCCCCCGAGCCCTTTATATTGGTATTCGTGGTATATGTGTCATACTCTGTACTTCCAATATCTACACCGTCTCCCACTGCTGTTCCGGTTCCGCAGGTTTCGGGGGGGTGAAACACAGCTTCCATTCTCGACTCGTCAATCGCGGTTATCTCGGTCGTCTCACCACGTCCAACAAGACACAGCGAGACAGCACAAGAGGAGCCAAACAACCGCTCGATGGTTTGAAGTCCTCTAGGATAATTATCATGGTCGAGTCACGGCCTCCGGCTGTCCAGAGTCACCTCAGCACCAGCAAATTCAGCCTGTACCCATCATCGTCTCGGCCAACAACTTCCCGAGAGGCCTCTACGATACAAATACCTAGCCAATCCTCCTCTGCTGCGACTAACACACAATCTCCTCTTGCACTCCCTGCAAAGAGATCTGATTCCCTATTGAATCGGCAATCTTGCAGACCACAAACTTCACATAATCCCTCTGAGAATCAGCCTCAGCAGCGATCCTTTACCGCACCGCAATTCCAGCAAACTACTCCAGAGCGACCATCTGAAGCTTCACGACTACGGAGTCTAAATAACGGATACCGCCATTCACCTTCGCAGGAAGGTAGATCTACACCAGATTCAATCACCGAGAACTTCTCACGGCCCCGTCAACTGAGCGTCCGCGGACCGAACGAAGCATCGAAACCTGCATACGCACCACGGTCTCAACTCGATTCGGCCTTGGAGGAAGACGTGCAAGGTTTCGACTTCGGTAGAGGAGCAAGAGGTTACTCCGGAGACTCTTTATCATCGGCACAACACTCAGCGGCCAGTTCACTGAGGTCCGCAGTCTCGATTCTGAATTATCATACCGCAGATTCCATCCACACACGTCAAAGACACCTGAATATTTTGGGATATCCACAAGAAAGAGACATGTACCGATCTGATGAACCATACTCCGGCTATCAATCCGACTTTATTGCCGGCCCAATCAACAATCATGGCGAAGAAGTGCGAACTAGCTTCCGCTCTGCTCTCACCACAGGCTCAAGTTTTCCGGGATCCAGTGATACCGGGCGTAGCAGTGTAGCATCTAATTCGAATTCCGTGATGGCCCGAGAAGAAGGTATGAGTGTTGAAGATGTCGTTGGAATATATCAGGAAGGATTTACAGATGTTACAATGGATGAAGATAGATCTAGGACAGCGGACTCCCACGACATGAGAGTCTACCAGCTATGCCAGGCGATGAACGAGTCTGTCGTCATACCGAAATCCAATGTCACAATACGTGATTCTGCTGCCATCTTTGGACTGGACGGAGATCGCGATGATTACGAAAGTCCCGATGGCCCTGCGTGGCCGGATATGCAAGAAAACTACTTCGACACCAGACCTGGAACGAGTCGTCCGATTACAAGTGCCAGACCGCAGACGTTGGAGCACGATACCACGAGAGATTGCTACGGCTTCCGGAAGAAGACCCAAAGTATCACTCTTGCACAGTACGAGGCGTGGGAAAAGGGCTATAAATGGCATGTCGCTAAGAGACGCAAGAAGTGGGTAACATTGATGCAGAAGAAGGGACTGATCACTAGCAGTCCAAATCGATTTCCACCAAAATCTGACGAGGTCAAGCGGTATGTTAGGAAAGGAATACCGCCAGAATGGAGGGGCGACGCATGGTTCTACTACTTTGGAGGTCCAGCAATACTCGGGCGAAATCCTGGCGTCTATGATGAATGTATTCAGAAGGTTCAGGAGGGCTGTCTGACGCCTCACGATGATGAAGCCATCGAGAAAGATCTGCAACGAACGTTCCCAGACAATATCCGCTTCAAGAATGAATATTTTCAGACTCCTCAAGCTTTTGAACGCCAGGAACCAGAGACACCTATAGTAATGTCACTCCGCCGTGTTCTTCAAGCATTTGCCATCCACAAGCCGGCGACTGGGTACTGCCAGTCTCTCAACTTCCTAGCGGGCATGCTACTATTGTTCATGGTAGAAGAAAGGGCATTTTGGATGCTTGTCCTGATCACTGATGTTTCTCTTCCTGGCACACACGCTGAAGATCTGGAGGGCTCGAACGTCGACTTAGGCGTGCTCATGATGTCCGTGAAAGAGAACATGCCAGCCATCTACAAGATTGTAGACGATTCCCTACTTTCTGTCAGCTCTCCAGCACTCGGCATGGATAAAGACAAGATGCGTCTTCCATCTGTCTGTCTCTGCATGCACCAATGGTTCATGGCCATCTTCACCAATACCCTGCCATACGAGACCACAATGCGAGTCTGGGACATGTTCTTCTACGACGGCTCGAAGACGCTCTTCATCATCGCGCTCGCTATCTTTAAGCTCGGCGAAAGCGAGATAAAGTCGCTGCAAGACTCATCGGAGATCTTCCAGGTGGTGCAGTCGCTGCCGCGCAAGATGCTAGATCCCAATTTGCTAATGAACACGGCCTACAAGAAGTTTGGCAAGCTGACGCAAGACAATATTGAGAACCGGCGGAAGGAGAGACGCATCGGCTATGCGGAGCAGCGTGGGGAACTCGTCCCTGTGGTTGTGAGGAAGAAGTCAAGTCTCTTTGGCAGATCGAAGACGGTGCGACAAGCAGCGGTTGTTTGATATTAACGACATGTTTTCAGCATACGAAAAGACTCGGCGTTGAAGGGTTAAGCGGCATTTGCATTTTGTATTTGTGGAGTATATTGGCAGAGGAATTTCACAATGTGATGGGCTTACAAAACTGGGAGCAATGGCAAGGAAACGCGTAGAGTATGAGCATACATCCCGATAAATGCGAGAATCGATAAGATAAATGTATAATCAATCACCATAAAAATGCTCGATTCTCTTTCTCTGTGCTTCTTCTTGAGTGCTAGTTCAGTTCAGTTCCTTGCTCGAATCAGAGCTATCGTACATTACTCTCATATCCAGACGAGTTCTCTATACTTAATTAGCAGAAGATAGTCCACGTGAGCCAAAGAAAGCTACCTATACACAACTTATAGTGGGAGAATGCTGTAGACATTCTATAGGATTGAGAAAGCTGCAGATAAACTCCAGAAATTTACGAAATCTGAGTCTGGAGGAGTCAACCTAAGGATTTGGCAACGCCTTAATATTTTACGGCATTCATGAGTGCATGCTGCATTCTAACCCTCTGAATACTTCAATGCTTTCAATCAACACCCTGGGCCTTAGACGAGCCTTCTCTTCGACAAAGTCAATATCCGTTCCTGAATGCGTCAAGTATCGGATTCCTTGAAAACTGATGATTTCGCGAGCTGATGTCAGACTCGAAGGGATGAGCGCGCCCGGCAGAATGATGTCTGTCTTAATTCTGCTTCGCTAGCATTGATATTGAGTCGTTGGGGATGGTTGGGATGGTTGGCTTTTTAATAAGTGATCGTTGAGAAGTTTCAAGGTAGTTTTCATTCGCTGTAAGGTCAGCTCGGGTCACTGGAGAATACCAGTCTTGCATCATCGCAACTCGCTGATAGGTACTATCTTACTGACAGATGCATCTTTCAAAGCGTACACTGCGTCACGAAGTCAATTCGCAGTTCATCATCTGATCGTGCCATCACCGCTGAAGCACAAGGCTAGCATATATCAAGCTCAGGCTCAACGATTCATTTTCTAATCTCCCAACTCTACATTCAAATAATCGTCCATCCACCAGTGACAGATATTATCACATACGCACAATACAAACAACGCATTTCGAGTGGGTGCAGAACCTACATATCTGGATGTTGATCACGTTTGCACTGCGGCGATGCCACTAGGTACTGCTCATCAGTGTTCTGTCCGAGAATGCGTGAAGTTGGGGTTTTGGCGTATTTGGCAGCCTAGCTAGAAGTTCTGCATCTTGATGGTGCGTCTGGTGGATGAGAGTGTGGGTTTGGATAGTGTTTTTGTTGTCGAGATATATGGGTGCGTTTTGGTGATTTTGATAGGAAGAACTAAATGAAGTCTGAGGTGTTTTGACCGTGGGAGGTGAGGATGGGATAGGGTTCACGATTTGTAATTCTGGGTGTGGTTGTCCTGCTGATTGAATTCGAGTCAGGATAAAGTGGTGAGTAAAAGATTGGATTTGTCCATTGGGTGTCTTTAGTCAGAATGTCAGGTGACAGACAGTAAGTCAAATCATGAACAACATGACTGCTTCACGCAAGAACTATCTCACGTTCTGAGCTAGATTTCACCGTGAGTATGGAAAATAGCATCTGCTGCCTCGACAGTCATATTCAGAGGCTAACACAAATACCACAGCCACATTGTATCCATCACAACATGCCGACTAGGTTGCTCAACGTATTTGGTTCCTTACTCCCTCACCTCGCTAAGTGCTAAGTACTTAATACAAACGCAAAGGGCAAGCAGGACATTTCCCAACCTGGCAGTGCCTGCATGATTTAGCATCAATATTGTTTGCTTTTTGGCAATAAGACTATACATAGTTGACTTAGCTCGATATTTATGGCCTCAAAATGCTATGGAAAAAAGCGGAATGCGCACCTGGCAGCATGCCCAGAAGTAGCGCATTTTGGTTACTTCGTCTGAGATAGCTAGGATTTTTGTGGCGTGCTGTCTGATAATATGATGGTGAGGAAAGCGTGTATTGATGCTGATGATCGTAGCTTAATGCTTTACTATAGCGTGATATTTGTGACCTATTTGATGCTCGTAGATATTAATTTGATGAGTTGTGAGTCCAAGTTACTATGTGCAAGTTAGAGAGAGGTGGTTAGTTACGTATTGAGATTGTTGATTGATTAAGACCTCACTCACTTAATTAGGCATGATTTATTGTCACTAAGGAAAAGTTTGTATTCCTCCTGGTACAGGCTGTGGTGTCTGAGGCTGGCTTGGGGTCATATATTGTGAACTGGAAGTATCATTCTTCAATAAGCTATTGAGTGCAAATGAATGATCGCTTTATTCTCCTGCCATGTTCTGTGCTATCGCCTCTGCTAGTTTGAGTAAGTGAATATACTCGATGGCGATTGAGAGATCTACCTATTGGGAGTTGAATTTATCCTTCTGACGTTGACTGCTTCTTTAAAGAAGCACCCTGCAGCACCAGCCATTTATCCTGCTCTACGGAGGGATGCATGATGGTGCAATGGCAGGACTTCCATTCTACCACGTGTAGCAAAACCAACATCCTTCTTTTGATAGGCGGTTCAGCTCCTCATCTTAGCTTCTGAGTTGAAGAAGTACTTCAGATTCTGGCTCTGATCGGCATAACATCGAAAGATGTCCAAAATTCAAGGGTATTATAGCATCGACCTAATTGTTCCTTCGACCTGGGTAACGCATTGACCTCCGTCTCTTGCATCAGTTCTCCAACCCACCTGATCTGTTTGTCGATTCTAGAATCAGACCCTTCCTCTGCTTCCAGTTCTCCCGCAAACCCAAGTATCACAAGCCACCAGTCATAAACTACAAGGTCTGTCAGGATATATCTCTGTCCAAACGCACGCTTCTTATATCGGTGGACACCGAGAATGGCTCTCGCAACATCAAGACCATGTACCATGTGCAAACTGTTCTTCGATTTCAGTTGTTCTTTCGTCGCAGCAACTCTGTCTATCCAATGCCGAGGATTCCTCTCACCGCCCCAAAGCCCAGCTAGATTCAGCACCGTCCCTCCCAGCTCGCGCAATTCGTCTTCTGCTATAGCCCTCGCGTCTGTCGTGTCGTACCTGGAATGTCTTGTAACCCAGACATCCTGGCCAGGAATCGTGAATATGCCAGAGCTGCCCAATTGTATCCAGGAACAGCGTATGTCGTGATGCGTAGCTAGGTATTGTGAGTGAAGACGTGCACTTTGTCCTTTGCCTTTCAGTGGGAATGTGATTAAAACTGTATTTGCAGGAGGTAGGCCAGCATATTGATCGAATCCGTCTTCAGGGTCAAAAATGAATTTTAGTGTTCCGTCTCGGCCTGTTGTTGACGTGGCAGCATAGGAGACCTGTTCTTTTTCAAGGAGTGGAACGAGGAAATGTGACGTCCAGCCAGCTCCTAGAATGAGAATCTGGACCGGCTTGTTGGGGCTCTACCAGAGGTGTTAGAACTGGGATGCAATATTAGGGGGAGTGTGCTTGCTTGAGCCATTGGCGATTCTCCTTCCCTTTCTAAAGTCATGGTAACCTTGAGACTGGATGAAGGAGATATCGTCAAGTCTTTACTAAGTGGTGTAGGAGATATCTTCAAGTCTTTACTGAGTGGTGTAGGAGAGAACATTGTTTCCTTGAAGGTAAGTAAACATCATGATATCAACTTGCATGATTTAACAGCTAGAGTTAGGTGTGCGATTATCACGAAGGGCTAGTTTGATAATGTCACTTGATACTACGGTACTATTAAGAATATGTTGAAGCTTGATAATTTTTGCTTAGGTCTAGTATAGAGGTTTCTAGTTTTTTTCGTCACACAGACAGTCGAGAGTGTCGCTTGCGTAGCGTGGCGATCTGAATATAGATGGGTTTGCAGAGTTGAGGACTCTTTATACCTCGCCCTCCCGGCACCTTCCTCATTCACGAGTGTATGTCTTCAGAGCCTCTCTCTTCTCCCTCCTTGTGAACTCCCACCAGGTATATACTTTCATGAGTGCAAATACCAATACAAAATTGGAAACAACAAAGCCTATGAAGATACAAAAGTACGGCCACATCTTCGAAGAATCTAAATCTATACCAACCAGATACTGTATCCAGATTAGCAAAGCAAATATGGGGCGCTCGAAAAGCACTCACATCGTTCGCTGATGAGTACTGGCAATATCCGCAACTTTCAGTGGAATTTTGATCAACAAGATAGCCAACACTGGAGGCAGCCCAGCTCCCTGCGTACTCGCCACAGGTCTGTCCAGACGGAGGACGGAAGTAGTTGAGGTCTTTTGCGTCACAGACTACTGGCCGACCAGACAATACTGTTGAGAGAACACCGCCTATCCAATAGGTGAACGGCGCAACGTAATACATGGTGTATCTCCATATCACTGGCATCTGATCGTGAGGTCGAAGAACACCGTTGAAGAGTTCGCACATGATAGCCAGGAATGGCATTACGTTGGCTGCGATCGTTGCATCTTTGCTACGCGGCGAGATATATCAGCGGAGTTCCATAACAAACTCACAATGGTTCGAAGGCTTACCTCAATGCTCCTACCCACTGACCCCAGCTTGTCACGAACAGGTGGAAGAACACGACCATGAAGAATGTATACACAGCTGGAACGCCCAGCGGAAGTCCTACAGGGAAGTAGAACAGGATGAAAAAAAGAATAGACCCAAAAATAGCGTAGGGTAGCTCCGCCACGACTTGAGCTGCAGTGAAAGCAACCCAACCATATATGCGGCTTGGGTACTCCCTGCTCTTCCAAATATCGCGATTTGCTATGAATCTCATAGAGGTAGCGTTCATAAACTCCGGCACGAGCATGAGGATCAGGAAGCAGCTGAACATCTTTGATTGCAAGTCTTTGATTCCGTTTCCAAGTTGGAAGAAAGTGAATCCGTTTAGTCCTGCATGGAGGAAGGAACCATAAAGCCGAGAATATGGATACTCTGGGTTCCGCCAGTATTGCCTGCTGACTCGCTTCGTGAGCTGGATTGTTTGTTCCCAAGTAGACGCCGAGAATGCAGACAGCGACATGGAACTGGCGGCTGGGGAACTTCCATCGGTAATTTGCTGCATACAGATCTCCTGGATCGTCTGACTGACAGCGACAGCTTGAGAAGACGACTTCCAAACATCATTGAAGTTGAGTGAGGGATTTGTGGTCGATTTTAAAATTCCAACTCCTACCTCAATCAAGAAATCGGCAACGTTCTTGCCTTCTTGAACCTCTACTCCATGGTCTCCAAAGTAATTGAAGATCTCTTTGCCGTTGGCACCAACGCCACCGAAGTAGAAGGTGTTGCCACCAGGATTGAGTGCCAGTACGTTGTCAAACTAGCTAATATCAGTACACTAAACGCAAGTTCGAATACGGGGCTCCCACAAGTGTAAATTGTTGCTGGGTGGCTTGGTGGATTGTGCAGAGAATTGCTTGACCAGCCTGTGTCAATTTCTTGAGGAGGTTGAGAATGTTCATAGCACCCTGCCCATCGAGACCACTTGTTGGCTCATCGAGGAACAAAATATCAGTACCTTTGGCGCATAGCTCTACCCCAATAGTCGTGCGCTTTTTTTGCTCTATTGGGAGGCATCGGATGATATACTGAGCAAGTATTAGCACGACGTTAATTGCCCGGTGATTAAAGTAGGTGATGCCATTCACTTACGTCTTGAATTTCAACAAGGTCCAAAATTTCTAAAATTGTATCAACGTAGTCAAGCTTCTCCTTTCGAGGAGTATCTTTAGGCTGCCTCAACAGAGCTGAAAACTCCAAGGCTTCTCTGATAGTACTGCTCTCGTCATGGATATCCATCTGTTCACAGAAGCCAACACGCTTCTGAAAGCTGGCATCTAGCTTACGCCCGTTCAGTAGCATCTCTCCTGTCAGTTGACCTGACCGTTGTCGTTGTGCTAGAGCGTTTAGAACTACGGAGTGTCAGATGAAACCGTGAACTTTGTGCACGATGAACTCACGAGTTGATTTTCCAGCCCCGGATGCGCCGATCAGTGCAGTCATTGTACTTGGAGCACAGTATGCTGAAATCTTGTTGAGCAATATTCTCTCTCCACCACTGTATGGTATATTATAGGTAATATCCCGCCATGTGAAAGCCGAATTACTTGCCGCCAGCTTCACTGCGTCTTCCGGTGTGGCATTTGGACACCCATTCGACAATGCACTAGGGATTTGAGCTTGCACTGCTTTCTCTTCAACATCTCTACCAGAGCTAAAATGTGCGCCACGTGATTTTGCTGATAGCTTGTACTCAATAGCGTGTCTTCCCTCTCCGTCCCAATCGAATACCTCTGTAGACCAGGCAGCGAGGGCGATAAAGACAACTGTGAACAATAGCAGAATCCCAAGGTTTCGCCAGACATGACTATACTCAAATCCAAACGTTTCTCTCAGGTATGTGTCGCCACTCACAACAGCGGAGCCGATAAATCCGCCGGCAATGGAGCCTACCCACTAATGTCAGTGTCATCTCGATACATGCCACTCAGTAAATTTGTGGCTTGGATATGTATGTGCTTACATGTTTGGTAAGCTGGATCGCTGAAATCCGTACCACCGGGTATTAGGGATGCAGGTGTACATGGTAGCGAAAGTCCGTGAAATTCAGTTGTCATCATAGCTTCATAAGTATATGTGATTGGTAGAAGATACTAGGAACATGTTAGGTCATTTCTATCGAGACACTGGGGAGTGAGAACTCTACTCACAGTAACCCATCCAAACCATGGAACTTGGCTACTCAGGTCCTGAAGCGACAAGAAGTAACCCCCAAAGACAATGTAGAGCAGTAGAAGCACACCACAATAGCGAATAGCCACTTCATAATTAGGAGAGAGTGCTCCAATGAAGCGATACTGGGCTGTCATGCAAACACTTATCACGTATATGAATAACACGAAAGTAAAGAAATTGCCGGACTGTGTGCACGTATTAGCTTTTTTGTTGCATACAAAGGGCTAACTTACTAGTCTCTGGAAGCCAGCGAGGAAGTACGCAATGATCGAGTAAAGAAGCGCTTGAACCAAAACCACTCCCAAGTCTATGAGGACACGCGCGAAACTGACGGCACTAGGGGTCACGAAGGCGAATCGCTTCTGTCTACTGATGATGTCGCGGCCAAGGAATGCGTCTTCCAGCTCAGCTAACTGGATCCAGCCAATCAGGATAGTACTGTAGAACATGCAGCCACCTCTAGAGAATGCGCCATCCGAGTCGATTGGCTGTGCATAGAACATCTGTTCAGGAAATCAGTCATTCTTCTTGTTTTGGGGGAGCTGATACGCACAGAGCCGATCAGGAACGCATTCACAATGGTTGATATTGACTTGACAAATAATGGTTCTGGATGCCCTTGTAGCTGCCACCACTGCCTCTTGGCGCACAGAAGGATCTGTCGAAGATATGATATCGTATAGGAAGAGCTTTCGGGTGCATATCGAGACTTGGATGCATTGGCTGCTAATTTGAACGAGTCATTGTTCAGATCCAGCGAAATTTCCGCTTTCGAATTCCCCTTTGACTGAATTGAGAATTCCCTTTCGTACTCCTGTATTTCGGTTTGCAAGGATACCCAGTGGGAGCTAGCAAGAAATGTCTTCTCGAGCTCTTCTGCTCCCTTGGGAGTACGATGCTCCCAGCCATCCTTAAAACGTCTTTCAGAGACAGACGCAACACTTGACAGAAAATCAGAGATTGTTTGTCGATCCTGACATTCGTAACCGAGAGACTCAAAGTATGGTTTGGCGAGATGTGAAGGACCCTGGAAAATCATACGACCTTTATCGATGAGCAGAAGTTTGTCTGACAGGCTGAAAACAGCATCAGAGGCCTGATAAAGTGATACTATGGTTGCTTTCCCGCAGGTGTCAGTCAAGATCCGTAAACTTCTAGCATAGTCCAGCGCAGAGACGGCGTCCAAGCCGCGGGTAGAGTTATCCCATGCCACAACTGAAGAGTCGGCAGCAAGACTCTCTACAATCGAAATGCGCTTTCTTTCTCCTCCTGAAACTCCTCTTATGTACTCATTTCCGACCAGCGTATCAAGCACATGACTAATGCCAAACACCCTCGCCAAAATTTCATGGTAGCGAGGAATTTCTTTCCTATGACGCTTGGGTGTTTTGCTTTGGAGGGCAAACTCAAGTGTTTGGCGCACAGTAAGTGTAGGAAAATGAACATCGTCTTCTGGAATCTGCGAATTGGAGGGTCAATATGGGATCGTGATTCCTGGGCGAAAACAAGACATACATAGGAAACCTCCCCACGATACTGTCGTGAAATCTCCTCTGGAGTCAAGCCAGAATAGTCCAGCGAACCAGTGACCCCAAGAAAAGAGGTGTGGTCATTCGCGATAGTTCTCAAGAACGTTGAGCAACCACTACCTGGCTGTCCGAGAACTCTGGAGACAATGTTAGTTTGAAGTTATGTATACGAGCATTTCACGTCTTACAGCAGTATCTCGCCGCTCCGGACTACTCCAGAGAAGCGCTGGATGAGAGCCCTTCCAGTCTCAGGTCGAGGCTGTCGCTTCAACTTTGCAAACGTCCACTCGTAAATATCTTGACCACTTAAGGTTCTCCACAATGCATCTTTCAGCGTCTTGATTGGCGTGTAACCCGAATCTATACTTACCCAGGTGGAAACATCTTTAAAGCACACCCCAAGGCGTCTTCGAGAAGTATATGTAGACTCATTCTCGTTGTGAAGGAAATTCTCATAGGCTTGATGAGCCTCAGGGTAGTGGTCTCTCGGTTCTCTAGTCAAGGCTTTGTGAAGATCAGCCAGTGATTTCTTGGTGTCTAGTTCAAGTTCGACATGGCAGCTTCTATCCTCGGCACGATCTTCATGTGGCAATATACTTGCTGATTTTCGAAGCGAGTTATAAGCAACTAGTGCCGGCATTATGATTGCCAGTAAGAATGAGGAAATCTTTGTGACCTATGAAGTGAGAGAAGGAAATTACCATGAAGAACGTCGAGCCATAGGTAGTGAGAAGAGTTAGAAAACACGAACTGAACTCGACAAAATTCATTATAAACTACCTGATGGAATGCTAGGGAACAGTTTTTGAGTCTAACCTCGAAGCGGCAGTCGAAACTACATCCCGTGATCTGTTTGCTCAAGTTTCTTTAAGAGGTGTGGTTGATATAGGTCAGGCTTGCCGAAGCACCAAGCACTAGATCATAAGCCGGTGGCACAAAAGCCTTAATGCTTGAGAAGACTGATCTATAATTTGGATTGTATGAGAGGTCGCGATACAATGGAGCTGAATTTGAGCAGTCGACGACCGAGATCTTAGCGTAAAGATGCTGAGAGTTGACCCACTTAACTTGACCGCGAGCCGGTTAGCAAGCGGTCAGGCTTAGGCTAACTCGCTTTTCCATAGCCGGCCGAACCGATACTTTTGCACAAATGCTCGGTGACCTGCTCTGTGCGGTACTGATACCTACAGCTTCCGATACATGGCTCTTGAGCGTGAGCCTGATCTTGGCAGTTAAGGAAACTTCGAGCATATATGTCATATCAGCCCTCCCTGTCGTCGCCAGACCCAACCGCGATCTCGAAGCCGTTGAATCCGTCCGCTGCAACTCCCCAAAAGCCATGCTGGACATGTCGGCGGAGTAGAGTGATATGCGACAGGGGAAAACCAACTTGCCAGAAGTGTCATAAACTGGATCGCCGTTGCCTTGGGTACACGAAGCCTCTCGTATGGAATGAGGGAGTGGCAAGTCGTGGTAAAATGATGGGTAAAACATTTGATCAAAAATCACATATTCGTCAAGCTGGTAAACCCACCGTATCGTTAGTCGACGGAGTTGATAAGAAATCTTCCAATGCCTTGGTTGCTGGCAACGCTAGATCTCGTCGGTCGACCAGCGTTAATTACAGCATTCTGGTAGACCCACTATTTCAAAGTCTCAGTCATACCACTCGTTGTTACATAAATTTTTGTAGGTCTGCCAGGATGCCAGGACATACTATTCTGCTGATGCTTATACTCACCAGATACGCAAAAACTTTGCGCCGAAACAGTTCTCCATGACTCGGCTAGTCAAAACCCATTCCGAGAGGTACGTCGCTTTCAACTTCGAAGGTACTAGGCTTAAGGCAGACCCTTTCTGTACCCGTATATGTCGGGATGTGGTCATTTCCACAATATCGAGCGTCTGTTGGGCGAGAGCAGGACAAGGCACTTCGGGCTCTGGAAGACCTGGTTTTAGGTGGGCTCTTGCTGGCAGTGCTGGATTTGATGCAGCAGCTGTCCCTAGTCTCAATTGACCAAGTGTCGTGGAAGCCTCCATAAGTTAGTGTTATAAGTGCCGAATGTCTCAGAGATCTTAAGATAATGGGATGCCATTAAAGCAGATCTTAGAATGACCCAATTGAAAATATCAATGCTAACTTGGTATAGCTTGTAACTCTCATCAACTTTAGTCCACTGATTTTAAAGACAATCCTCGCTACTGCCTCTTGCTATGCAGCAAATGCAGATAGCTACCCTGCTCTTCTACCTGTCAGATCTGAATCTGCAAATAGCTCCAGACCGCCATCTTCAGACAGGCCGACTGCTTATCATGCCTTGGTATACAAGCAGGCCGCATTGGAACAACTCAGAGTCGATCTGGACCGGACGGATGGCTCTGATCGAGACATAATTACAGCTGCTATATCCTTATTTGTATGGGTAGAGTTGCTAGAGTCCGGCAAAGACACATGGAGAACACATCTGGACGGCCTCAGGGGCTTAGCTCAGACTAATTATCCGGGTAACAGGCTGTCAAGGTCGGCTCACTCGATGGCTGCGAAGCCAGCTATAGATCCCTATATCCTCGACACATGCGTCATGTAAGAGGTCTAGTCTTTCCCTCTCGGCCGGCTAGCGATGCTAACACATTCCGATTTCCAGTTGCGATGTGATTGGTACCACACTTGCAATTCCTTGCAGAAACTTCGAGCCCATTGCTCCTACTATAGAAGTACTGAGTCGCTTGCGTCGCGCCCAGAGATTGAATTTCTCGGGATGTCCAGCTGATCTCACGTTTCTCATACTGAAAATTAGCTGGATGTGTTGGTCGACAGGTAACCGAAAACCCCACTCACCTTTCTCTGAAGTCTTACCTCATGCTGCGGAACAAACAGAGCACATGCTGGACAAAGTCGCGCACCAGGTCGAGGACTTCGATGTTACGAAATGGGCCAACGAGACAATGATTGCCAACCCACACTCGGACTTCCCCCGGCGGTTTCAGCTCGCCGCAGCTTACAAGACTGCTGTGCAGATATATGCTCATCGCTTTCTTCCACCCACTGGTGCATCCCCGTCGCCGACAAATTTTGAAGGATTGGCATCACAAGTCATAACCAGCCTGTCTTTAATTCCGCCCAGGGACCCCTTCTTCAAATGCATTATCTGGCCAGCTTTCATAGCTGGAGCCGAAACGCGAGCGCCAGATCAGCGCGAGATGGTGATGGAGCTTTTCCAAGATCTATGGTTTGACATACGATCTATGAACATCTCAAACGCGGCCCAGCTACTATGTCGTATATGGAAGAAAGACGATGAAAGTGGACCCGGCGTTGACGGTGGCTGGACTAGATACATGGCTGATGAAGGCGCTGACTGGCTATTCATTTGACCGATTTATGACAATTAAGAACAGCTCAATCATTCCATATTTGCCATGGCCACCCTCGTTGAGAAGACTGGTTCAAAAACCAAAACCTCGATACAAAGTGTCGTAACCATACACTTGCGAAATAGCGGTACGCTATTATCAAGACCCAATTTCTCAACTACTTGCGGACCGCGGACCCAGAAGCCGGAAACATCTACAGCTTATTTTCTCCATTCAATAGTGTATTATGCATTACCTTACTACTGGAAGTGCTACCAACGCCCGCGGACCAATGAAAGACAGTTCAATCTATCTACAATCACAGAGTCACAACCAGCTTCTTCGCAGACACTCCTTCTTGCTCAAATCCATCGCCTTTTGAACAGATCCCAGCCCATTGCCAACGACTTGAGCTTCTGGTGCGAGAATGGACTTTTTCTGCTGAAGAGCTCCGGGTAGGAAGGCATTGTACAACGCCACTCTCACTTCATTCGCAATGAGATCGCTCCCATTGACTATTTTCGAACTCAAGCCATTCTTTCGCGCGCTCAAGTCATTCAAGAGCACTGCTCTTATGGACTTGAAGAGGAAGTATGGCATTCCTAGAGCACCGTTAGGGAATACTGCAGGGCTCATAGTGAGCTGGGCGATGAATTTGGTGACACCCTTTCCGACCTCGATGACCTCGCTTGCTACGTCTACTCCCAATACGCAAGGGAGCTTGACCCATGAAACTACAAGATCAGGTGCTCGTTGGATGACGCAGTCGTATGGGTTGATTGAAAAGGCAGCATTCTTGACCAGCAAATCTTGTTTTGAAGGCTTGGTGTAGACCGACTGCCGTAGTTTGAGTGGCAGGTTATACGCTAAGAGAAATACGGCGTTGTTGGAAGGAGGCATGGCAATTTATGAAGGGCGAGACGAATATGCCTTGAGATGATAAAGTGCGAGTATGAAGAGTCTATTTGTACGAAGAGCGTATCACATTACGTTCGAATGAGGGAATTTATAATAAGACAACCTGGATTTGAGAAAGAAGAATTGATTGGGATGGCCTGGAGCTTGGGACATCAATTCACGGCCGAAGTGCTCACTCGCGGACAACATTTAGCATATTCTGGGCACTTCCATATTCCGCGAATCACATATAAGGGCAGAGGGACTTCAGGAGGTATATTCAATTATACGCTAGCCTGTTGTAGGGCGTATAGAGTGAATAAAGGAACTCTCCTGCAGAGGCAGGCCCAAGGACATTACCGGACTGTGGCTTGGGAATATGGAGGAAGGAGGAATATACTGAAAAGGAGGAAGCGTTTGGGAAATCTGCTGTGAAGAGAAGGACGATAAAACACATCATTATCAAATTTTCGATCCATTTTCTTTGTTATCGGCGGAGGAAGCAGAAAGACGGAGAAGGGGTCATGGAAGGGGAGCCAACTGCAAGCTGGCAGTAAACATACTCATTCGCGAGAGACTACCTTCTGGAGGCTGCTGAACTGTATAAAGGCGGTCGACGTGTGACATCTTTTATATACTCGTAGACTAGTTCGAACCCCAGGTTCCTTCCTCCACTGGCTTTCTAAAATCCGCAAGGTTCCCCCTCAGGACACGTGTCATGAGTACGTGCCCGCCGGACGTTAAATAGTAGCACTTTTGAGCAGGGTAGGCGTTACCGGTAGTATGACTGAGGTTCAGCTTCACTGCTACGCAGGAGGTAAGTGGTTAAACGTAGTTATATTAGCCTTGAGGTCCTCTGAATCTACATAGTATGGAAATTTGTTGATAACTAGCACGGAGCCTCGCTTGGCCTAGTCCCAAACTGGACTAAGGCAACTAACCAAGGAGTTCACTCTGTGCGTCACGTGGTAACGTGACAGAGCGCAACTACCGTTCCAGCTCAACAAACACACACACATATATATATATATATACCCGAAGAAGCCTCCTATAGGGCTTGCCAATAAGGTTATCATCTGCTTCGACAATTTAGCTGTAGCAGCCAGGCTACTGACAAGTTGGACAGGTTCTAGCTATGAAGTGTTCGCGGAATTTAGCGCGAAGGCAGAACAGTGGCCTGCGAGAGCCAGGCACTCGTCAACCCAAGAAGGAATAATAGAAGTTTGGTGGTTCCAGGCCACTAAGGGGTACTAGGGAACGAAGCAGCAGACCTGCTAGCTGGAGAAGCCGCAAAGGAGCCAGCTACAGAACAATTGGCACCGACAATAGCTCATATAAAACGTGAGGCTACAAGATACCCAACCTCGCAATAAGCAGCGACTTATAGGGGACTATAACTCGACAAAAGCCGATAAACTACAGAGAGATAAAGATCAGAGACAACCCACCTCATAGCCAAGCGCTGAAGCGCTGAGAATCTCCGCAACTATGCGAGTTTTAGAGTAGGGTTTGGTGTTGACTACCAAGCCAATCAAGCCGCTGAGCACATTATATATCTTCGATCTGTAACTGAGTATCATCGAATTGTAAGAAACCTAGCCCGAGTAGTCACATCACTGACAATGGGTCTGAACGTGCTGGTTCTGTCCAGTGATTTGGTAGAGGAGGTATATATTCTGGACCTGATCTTTGGGAGCGGTTACAGGGATTAACATAGCTAGAGGACTCTAAATAGCAGTGTGCGGAGGTACACAAGGTTACTGACACGCAACGTTATAAACTTCCGCAGAACGTCCAGGGCAGGTCAGGGTACTGGGCTGTGAGAAATGAGTTCGGTCTTGGTAGAGATTGGAGGAAAGTAATGACAACAAGGCTAGAGAAAAGAATGGCAGGTGAAAGTAGTGAACGACAACAGATGAGAGGGAAAGTGCAATGCCTCGAATCGCTCAATCGTCCCGAAGAACAGCATTCGCTCGCAAATTAGAAAATCAAAAATGCCTGCCCATACACCTCTCTTACTTCAAAATCCCGAGCCTGAACGCCCCCGGCATTAACATCTCTTCCCATCATTGCAGTCCTCATTGGTATATCTTCCCCTTTACTTCTCCACTCCCTCCTCCTCCCCAGCAGCAACTAACCTACCAACCACCAAATACTTCTCATCAAACCTCTCCTCCCACCCCTTCAGCGCCTCCAACTCCGCCTCCCCCAGATCTTCCAACTTATCCAGCGGGCCCTCCAGATCCTTTGTCAACATCTCCTCATCAAAGCTTCCATACGCCAGGCCCCTTGAGGCGTCACGGCCAGCGAAGTTCTCGTAGGGACCGCCGGGGCCGTAGAAGTTGCGGCCAGTGGAGACGTCGAAGACGCGGCCGCGCACGGAGAGGTAGACGGTCGGCAGTAGGAGCCCGTTGTGTGGCGCCAGGGTTGGAGGCGTGAATGTGCGGAAGACAGTTGGGGGCGTGGAGGGGGGGATGATGGTTTTGGGGTAGGGTTTGGTGTAGGAGTAGATGATGTAGAGGAAGAGTGAGAGGAGTATCAGGTTGATGGGTGTGAAGAGGGTTTGGCTGGTGACGTTAGTTGGTGGGCTTGGTGCTTTGATAGGGGAAAGGGGAGCGTACACTTCTGGCGCAGGAGGCTTTGCGGCTTCTAGAGATTGTTAGGATGTAGTGAGAGCAGGAGGAGATGGAGGCATGCCTTGAGCCATTCTCTGCTCGACGTAGTCCATGGTGCTGGTGTTGAGCTTCAAAATGCGGGGTGGATTGAGCTCGGCCCTTGATTCCGTTTTCGCAGAGTTGATCTGTGGCTGCAGTAGCTTTGTGGAATGGAACTTAGAAAGTGCTTCAATTTCGACCTCGAGAGCAATTTTGGGAGCTGTCCTCGACGAGCTGTTGTACACGGCGGCTATTCGGGTTCGGACATATTTGACGGGGCTTGGCTCTCGCCGTGGTACCAGACAGATTGGCCGACAATGTGAAGTGAGTTAAGACAGAGGGTGAATGAGATGGTGGCTGTTCGTTCTCTGACTTGTGGCTTCTATCTCAATTCGGGTCATCTCAAAGCTTTGTTAGAGCTGGAAGATTTTAAATTGCTATATTTTTAACCATGGTCTATGTATCTCGAGTTAGATCATCAACTGCTTGAGCCGTCCCATGTACCTATCCCCAAAAGCATCTCATCAGGTGAATATTTTCCTGGCGGTAGCTCCGAGTTTCTCAGGCTCTGCTTCATCTCCATATCCATCAACAATATATGCATGTTTCTCATAGATTTCCACGTAATATCTTCCGAGGCATGACGATGAACAGTCCTTCTGCTATCGATAGTACTTCTTCTCCGTTTTCTACAGTTCCTCTCAGAAACAACTTCTTACCTTCTGTCTTCTCTACCCATGCGCGACAGAGGACTATCGATGGGGTAGTGACTGGCTTCTTGTAGTCAACCTAGTCGCGATAGTCAGTAGCTATCGTTGAAGAGTAGAACCATAAGCTCAAGCTTGATACCCCATAACCTGCCTTCAAACTTGCAGTGTATGAAAAAGTTCTCAGATCGGAATGTTAAACATTCCTGGAAGATACTCACTTTCAGATACGCAGTCATGGTAATCTTATCCAGCGGTCGACTATTCTCGGCCGCAAGACCCAATGCCTCATCCAACATCAAGGAGACAAAGCCTCCATGACTAGTATTGATATGACCATTTACACCGGATCCAATTGAGAGTAGTGACAGAAATTGCCCATGCTTGTAAGTGGAATCAGGCAGTTTCTTGAACGACTGCCATGCTTTTATGGTATCTTCTGTCGCCAAAGCTAAAACTCGAATCAGCAATTCTACAAGCGACAAGGAATCTATATTAAGCACTCAAGCTAGATATGAAGAAGTGAATAGCAATACATGCAATGCAAGACGCAGGAGGATGATATATCTAGTCTAGAGCTTTTCAATCAAGATTGGGAAAAACAGCTGCTTACTTTTCCCAACAAACGTATCTGCGTTTCCCTCTGGCTTCACAGTCCTCGACTCATTCGCGAACGAACTCAGAGTTGGGTCATCGAACATCTCCAGCGCCCATGGTACATCTTTGAAAGCTTCTTTTGCTTTGCTGGACTGCTCTGGCGATCTGAGGACTAAGATGGACATGTTAGCTTGTCTATCTTGGAGAGGTAAGATAGTGATGAGATCGAGGGACTTCACTGGTTATTGGTGGCATGGTAGCATTTTGTGCTACGATCAGATGTAGGACTGGTTGCTGATATCGAAATGCTTAAAGCTCCTCGGCTCGGCCAGTCCTCCTCTTTTCCAGTTATTAGGGCTTGTTCCAGATGCGCTTGTGCTAAATCGAACCATCTCCGACTTGTTTTAGCGTGCTTGAACCGTCATCTGTGATATGGCGTATGCAGAGAAATCGATGGCCTGGAAATAGCTTCAACAGTAGACAACACAGCCATACCTTCATGCTCGCTACTCGTTCCTTCGCTCCCTTCAACAAACATTGCGGGTAATTTATACGGTTGCTATTACTATGTGTAGATATATCCGGAATCACACCAATGTACTCTATGCAGTGAGATGGATGAGAAAGGAGAAGTGTTCTGGTAGGGAAAAGGCCTGGAGGTTGAAGTAAATTGGTATGAAAACAACCATTGGATTCCCGTAATCTTAGGAGAAAGTCCAAATCCAACAACTGCTTGGGATTGCTTTAACACCAAAGCATATCTCAGTTTGGAACTACTTTACTCCATATGCTTCACGAGGGACTATTTAGTTTCCACGTCTCCTGCAGCTGCCCTTTCTGAGTACTGGCCAAAACGCGGGCCTGATACAATACTCACGCATAGCATCACACAGCATCTTGTTGATGTGCTGCGCCTTCTATTCGCTACGACCCTTCCAGTAATCAACACACGCCAGATTCACGACTACCTCTTATCAATTAGTCCACGACACTCTTGACTCACATAGTATCCTCCCATTTACGCCTCCTGATCGTTATTCAATATTCGAGGCGCTGGCGGTGCTTATTTCCAGTTTTGGCCTCGCTCATCTCCCGCACATTGCATGGTCACTCGAAATATAATTTGAGCGCGCCTGCAGCTGCACTGCCCCTCCAGATCCTACCACGAATAAAGGTCTTGCTCTCCTATTTCCATAACAGGAGATACACAAAGCACAGAAACTGCCATCCCATATCCACCAGCGGTCTTCGACATCAGATGCGCTGATCTTGCGACTGCCCTAGCGACGAGCTTGGATTGTCCCCCACTACGACACAACGTCATTTCGAAAGAGAAAGGGTACAATGTGGAAGAAGTTGAATAGCGCGAGGGGCACTCACCAGCCGGCCATACCTGAGCATCCGAGTCCGTATGATAAGGTGTTTGATGGGAGTGAGGACTGGGAAGGTCGAAGAGCCGCTTCTAGGACGGTTTCCCAGCCTGTACAAAGAGAGACGGTCGGGCCCGGAGGAAATGAAGACAGAGAGATGCCACGGTTGCCATTGTGAGTTTAGGATATCTTTTTTGTGGTGCTTCAAACAAGTTTGAGAGCATATATGGCTGCACATTCTGATTCATACAAGATGGAAGTTGTGCAGGATGCTAGACAGATGCATGGCATTATATGCAGTATTGTGCGCATCAGGAATGCTGAGCATATTATGTCAAGCCCATTCCATGCCATACGTCCCGCTCTATTTCCCCTCAGTAGATTGCTTGCCCAGGGCCTCAGCTAACATATCACAGCAAATCCAATCCTCCCCCAGCGATAGAAATTAGCAATGCAAAATACCGACTGGCATCCTCTACATATCCCAATGGCCCAAGTTATGCAAAGCCGTCCCTGAATGAGGACGGTGGTAGCTTCCCTCGAAACTCTTATGCCATCTCGAGGTACCAGGACGACGATGTTTCACCACCGAGCTCTCCCGAGTTTGAGGCTGATAGGTATGTCGGCTAATTTCAAATATACTTTTCATGCTCTGGATTAAAACTACATCCCTTTTTCTGTACCTTACAAGACTTTTGAGAAGAGCTGTGGCATTTCTGTTTAGTATTTCATATACAGAGCTTCCTGCTGCTACCTGCTGACAGCTTATACCTAACATTTCTCGTGTTTTCTATAACTTGGAATTCCAGCAACGCGCAATACTGACCAGCAATCAGAAATCAGCAAGACATTGGGAATCATGAGGTATCACCAATAGACTCGACGCCAGATATGTCAGGTCTCGCTCTCGATAGCCATCGCCCAAACAGTAGACCAGGTTTCGACCTCAAGGCACCGACGAGTAGCATTCCAGTCATGCGGAGAGAGAAGAAACGCAGTCAAGTCAAAGCAAAAGCACAAAATCTCGTAGCACGCAAGCAAGTCGGAGGAGGAATCAACGGAAGAACGTCTAAAGACCCAAGATGGGATCCTTACTCTGGCGAAATCACCACAAGCGATAATGGAAAGCCACAAAGTGTAAAGCCAGGACAGTTCAGCTCACCTCAACTACGATCAACACAGAAACTACCACCGAGCAACAAACCGAGTGCCACTGTTCCTGTCAAAGCAGGTCCTATCTCGTCTTTCAGAGATCGTGTTGGCGCGTTAGAACCAGAACAGCCTCCTGCTGAAAGACCGGAATGGAGGGGAGCCACCGGAAGAATGACTATTGCCCCTCAAGTAGCAGCCCAGCCAGATCTCCCTCCTATCAGTATCCCGAGGAAAAGCAGCAAACGAGTTGCTCCGCCTGTTTTGGCTTCGAACCCTGTGTCGATCTCACCCAGTCATGAAACAGCACCGACCCAGGAGTCAGGAAGCGGGCTACCCACCATCAAGACCGTTCTCAATAAAGAAGAGAACAGTCCGCGATCTTTTCAGACTCCCACCAGTTCGACTCCTATTTCGGATTTCCCAGCTCCATTGCAGACTCCAGCTACGAAGAATTCTCAGATGCGCGGAGATTCGCCTCAAGAAGTCAATAATAAAACAATCTCTCGGAACGTTTCAACTATCGAACGCAACTTCCGCGAAGCCTTTGGACGGTTGTCGAGTCATAACTCAGACGATGAGCCACACGAACAACCATCCTCGAAATTCAGCACAACAACCACCGCAGCCAGCTCAGTACGACCATCAACAGATACACTCAACCATCCGCCTCTTCCAGAACTACCTGCAAAGCCGCAGCCTTCACCAATACTCAACCGCAAACGACCTTCAGTAGCGACCAGTCCAGCAAAAGCAACAGCCCGAAAAGCGGTCAACACGCCCTCCTCAACAATCTTCGTGAACACGTCCTCGTCCATTGCGACAAAGCGTCTCTCATCCACCTCATCCATCTCAAAAACCCTCCCCCAAACACCCGCCGAAGCGCAATCACTTGATCTCATTTCCTCACTGCAGGCACAGCTCGATAATCTCGCGCATAGACGCCGACAGATCGAGAAGAGCATCAGACAGATGACAGAGCTAATGCCGACAGATAACCTGCGTGGTGGAGATGAGGTGAGGAGAAAGCGGGAGCTGGAGAAGGCAAAAATTGAGCGGTTGAGAGAGGAGGAGGCAGATGTCAGACGATGCGAGCATGATATTGGGTTGCGGTTGCATAGGGCGTACAAGCGAAAGGATATGGATGGGGAGTTTGAGTTGACTGGGCTATGGGTAAGACGGGTTACGGGATAAGTGCTCGACAAGGTATATGCATTGATTACTTCGATTTTTGACTTCTCTCAGGGGAAGACTTATTGTGTGAATACTTTACATTTTTTCAATGGACATATGGTTGAAGGGGAATCGGGCCTTGGGATCTGTATATTGTACCAACGAGTTATGTTTGACGATACCAAGATCCTAGCGATGAAGGTCAATGAAGTATGATAAGCCTGCTACTATGCTGACTTCCATCACGAGCCACACACTGTTACCGGGACAGACTGTGGTAACTGTCTCTCTCGTTTTAAGGTGGTTATGAAAACCGCGCCAATTGCCTATCTGGAGATCCATCCCAAAAGCAGGAAATGTCCCCTTTTTCCTATCCATCATTGGAAGAAACCGTTGGCGTGTGCTGGTAGCGCCACCTGTTTGAGTCTAGCTGACTTGCATGACGTGGTAGTTGCGCTTAGGCACTTCTCATCTCCCTTGTGGAGTGCTGTGATACAATGTCCTCTTCTTTCTAGTGTTACTGTCACTGTCATGGCATCTGTCGTAGCTATCATCTTTCCATTGCCATCATCTTCACTAGCGCTCCCGATACTAATCAATACATATCACATTTATGGACCCAGTTGCTTTTATCTTTCTGCGGAGAAATCGCACTAGAAGAGTCTAGTGATGTGGACGTGGACTTAAGATCTGAGGGCAGTGCACACCAACATCTCTCCTGAAATGGAACCTTGTGTAGAGTTTGCTGAAAAAACCGTGTGTATTGTGAGGTGGCTTTCATACTGGATGTTTGAGGATGGTGTTAACGATTCAGAGAATTGGAGATGTGGAGAGGCGGTTTGGATTGGGTATTATGTCAGTCGTTGAGAATGAGGCTGTCAAGGCTGAGTGAACGTGTCTTCACCAATTGACGCCAGGGGGCCTGTTTTCAAGAGGTTATAAGGCTTTTTCTGAGCAGGGTGTAGGAGTGGGGATATATCAAGCCAAAGAAATGACTATGGAGGCGCAGCGACTACGTCTGGGCATGCCTGGTAATCGGTTTTGCATAATGCTAGGTGCTGCACGGTCGTCAATCCTTTTGAAGGGACTTCTCTGGGATGGAAGAGAGGGGGAAGAGGGCGATTTTGTTACTAGGGAGTTGTTGCTGTTATGGTGAGATGGTGTCACCTTGATCTCCAGTCACCACATTTCCAGCTCTCGAGCAAGCTTGAGGGAGTGGACGAAGTAGTAAGTGGGCTCTGAGAGCTGTGCTGCTTTTAGTCTTATTCTTATACACCTGCAAAGTTGCTAGCTCTCAGACCGCTCGATGTAAACGTCCGCATTCTGTGGCGTTTCATCGTCTGTAGTCTGCGCATGAACCAGTCCTATGGTTTCTTGGGTGCTTTTATGCTCTTTAATGGCTCGATGACCGTGGACCCGCGGGGGGGGGGGGGGGGGGGGAGAAAAAAGTGAGTAACAAATTTTAAATTTACAGGAAGCGAGTGTAATATTATTATTTATAAAAAT
>MU254099.1:0-29646 GCA_019669825.1 Calycina marina
ACAGACATAGTTTTGTTGTTAAATTAACGCGTGTTAAAGCTAGGGAGTGGAGAAAACGCGAAAAGTTAACCGGATACTGATATTAACCGGATACTAATAAACCACGTTATATCGATTTGACCCTAAACTTTGTCACAAGTTTTCCGAGCATTCACAGACTCTGGTGAGTGCTATAATACCGTTGGCTTCTGGAGTCTATGTGGTGCCGAGGTTTTATTGATGGCAAATACCTACAACCAACTGCCTGTACCACTCGAACTACGGGTATCTTCCATGCTGATCTACAGTTGCAGGTTAGCATTTGCCTCGGACAACGAAACCACCTACAGATATAGACATTTCCTACTACTACTAAACTGGGAATCAAGTGTTTATCTATCAGGTTCCTCTCTGTAAGAATGAGCGTGCTGGGATATCCGTGATCATCTGTTACACACTTATCTTGACCGCTTCCCACTTTGCCATACACCATACGCAAAGAGGTGGTGGACAAGAGACCTCACACAGCTCCGGTGAATCTATACATACTGGAGGAGCCAAGCAAGAGCTCAACGTCGAAGAGGTCATAAGCTTCCTGACCTATAACAGGAAGCAAATAATGCTGCTAAAGAGTATCATGACGGCGTCAGGAGACAGAAAAAGGCGCACTGGGAGGAGTCCCTCGCGGATGATGCAAATATCTGGCAAGCAGCGAAGTACTTAGATTCCCATAGTAGCTCAGCATTTGATAAGATGTCGCCACTGACAAGAAGAGACGGATCTACTACCAGAGACAAAACTGAACAAGCGGATGAACTGTTATCAGTGTTCTTTCCCCCACTAACAGCGAGGATAGAGGATGAAGAACCACTACCACAGCAAACCGCATTATCGATGCCTCTAACGATGGAAAAAGTAGAACGGAGAATTTTTGCGGCGAAGTCGTGGAAAGCGCCAGGAGATGATGGATTACCAGCTATGGTATGGAAGCAAGTATGGCCGGTGGTGAAAGACAGAGTGTTGCTCTTCTTCCAGACGTCACTGAACGAAGGGGAACTTCCTACACAATGGAGAAATGCAAAGATCATACCATTGAGGAAGTCGAACAAAGGAGATTACGCGGCCGCGAAGGCGTGGTGGCCAATCTCGCTACTCGCTTCACTTGGAAAGACTTTCAAGTCTGTGGTTACTGAAAGAATATCGCACGCAGTGGAGACTTATGGCCTGCTTCCCACAAAACATTTCGGGGCCCGAAAGAAGCGCTCTGCTTAACAAGCACTCTTGCTACTGCAAGAACATATTTACAATGCGTGGAGATCGAAAAAAGTCCTCAGTTTGGTTAGCTTCGACGAAAAGGCGCATACAATGGTATGTACAAGGACAGACTATTGCAGAGACCCACGGCAAGAGGCATCCACCGGCTCTAAGGCGTTGAATTGATGCTTTCTGCTCAGAACATACGGCAACCATATTAGTCAATGGCCATACCTCTCAACAACAGCTACTGCCACAAACAGACTTACCGCATAGATCACCACTCTCACCAATACTATTTCTGTTTTTCAATGCCGACCTAGTTCAACACAAACTGAGTGCGAATGGGGGATCAATGGCATTTGTAGATGACTACAACGCGTAGGTCACAGGGCCATCGGCAGAGGTAAACTGAGAAAGGACTCAAGCCATCATCAATAGAGCAATGGAATGGGAGAAGCGGAGCGGAGCCACATTCGAAGGTGAAAAGACGGTAATAATTCATTTCACCAGGAGGCCGGACCGAACTAGCACCAGACCGTTCACTATTAAAAGGGAAGCCATCGCACCAAATGAAACCGCCAAAATCTTGGGAGTGATCATGGACTTGCGGCTTCGGTATATACAGCATATTGGGAAAGCAACGACCAAAGGCCTCCTGGCCGCGATATCATTAGAACGGCTGCGGCTAGTTTCTCCCTCGACTGCGAGGCAGTTGTTTGGAGCGATGGTAGCGCCAGTTGTAGATTGTTCCTCAAACGTTTGGATGCATGTTTGCGGATACAAAGGCATGGCCTTAATGAATAAAATAGAAAAAGTCGGGGCACAGGCCATCACAGGAGTTTTCCGAACAGCGGCAACTGCAGTTTCAGAAGCCGAGGTCAGCATATGTACAGTAGGCGAGCGGCATGCAGAGAGAGCCACGAGGCTATGGGTTAACCTCCGCACGCTGCCTGAAAGGAACCCGCTCTCGAAGTTGAGCACGAGAGAACTCCTGAGATTTACTTCACCATTGCAAAGGATAGCTCACGTAAACCAATGCACGCCAACGGATAAGATGGAGGTCATGCAGCTCTGTGCGATAGCGCCGTGGGAGAAACGACTCCCCGCCACAACTGGCCCTAGAGTGGAGGAGGCCATAAACGTGGTGAAGCCCATTCGCGGCATACGGATTGCAACAAGCTCGTCTGCGGGACGAGGGATAGTTGGGATGGGAGGAGCCATTCTCGACAATCTTGGCATTATAACAGCCAGAGAATCGATCACATACTCAGCCACGCTAGGATCCAGAACGGAACAGAACTCATATACGGCAGAACTCGCAGCGATTGCAATGGCGATGAAGCGCCTAACACTACATCGGGTAGGGCGACACATTACTATAACTACAAGCAACCAGGGAGCCTTGCTGGCAACAAATCAACCAAGACATCAATCAGGACAAGCCATTATCAAAGTAATCTACGAGTCAGCTCGTATTCTGAGGCAGGGAGGCAATTCTATCTCCATTATATGGGTCCCATCGTAGGCAAGCTTCGGGCTAGGCAGGAGAGCTGAGGAAGCAGCACCGCAGGCTACCGAGTATGGCCAAACACCGCAGAGGTAATGCCAGCAAGCCAAGTCTACCGTCATAAACAACGCCAGAGCGAAGGGAAAAAGAAGGACCCTGCCAGATGGAGTAGGAAAGTACTCGAAAGCCTTTGACACAGCACTACCAGTCAAACACACTCGTATCCTATACGAAAACCTCAAGTGGAGAGAATCGAGCGTACTAGCGCAGCTCCGGACAGGAATGGCACGACTTAATGGATACTCCCACCAAATTGGAGCAGCCGAAGAGGAACAATGCGGATGTGGCCAAGCAAGGGAAACGGTGGCGCACTTTCTTCTTCGATGCACAAGATGGGAGGAATACCGAACGCAGTTACTGGCACTGACAGACATAAGAAGAGGCAACCTTCCTTTCTATTTATGAAGGAAAGCAGCATCTGACCCAGAGATATGGACACCATATATGGAAGCGGTTCGAGCAACGATCAAGTTCGCTATAGCCACAGGACGACTGAACATGGAGGTAGAACAGGCAGCTAACACCCCACGACATTAAATCCAATTTCTTCCCCTCACCCCGACTAACCCTAACACCCTCGCGTCACCAGCAAGTCTCGCTTCAGTTGCCGACGACAGGACATTGAACACTTGGAGCAATGAACTTCAAGCTCACTTGCTACTAACTACTCACGAGATCTCCCTCGCATAAGACAATTACTGAAAGTGGAAAATACTGAAAGCGATATTCTGTACGTGTTTCAGGAGATCATGGAAACACTGAGTGAAGTGGAGTATATAATATAGACTAGGGCCCTTTAGGTTTGGAACCGGGCGAATAAAGCTTCATTATCATCATCATCAGCTTTGCCATACACTGCTCTCGGAATGTCGCCATAGACTTGGCAACTGACATTTCGATCGCTGTAAACGACTTTGACACAAGGAAAAGACCTCCCAAGGAAATGTTCTCCTGGCTCAGGGGCAGCGGGTCCGGGCTCATAAACTTAACGTGTCCGATCGAAGACTGGGGCTGAACTCGTCGCCAACCACAACGTGAGAACTTCAACGCATAAGCACCAGATGATCTTCATGCTACAATACTGAGAGCTATGACGCCATACTGCTCAATCGATAGCCAATTTAGGGATACTCACCATGGAATGTCCTTCCCGGTCGTTGCAATGCAGAGAAAGATGTCTCTGACCGGCACTACATAGACCGCAGAAGTGGTAAACATGTTCTGGGATTGACATATCTACTTCAGCTTGCAAATTTATCGCCGGCGCGCGGTACCTCTGCCATCAGTTGAGCATTTGTAACAATTTTACATCTCTATTGGATACGAGAGCACCTGTGTGTGGTCGGGAAGCGGGTCACCGCCGGCAACATGGAATTCATTTGATCATGCTCAAGCTGTGTCGTTATCCAATCTTGCACAAGCTGTGAGCAGCATTATAGGTATATACATCATAGGATTCTGTAGCATTATTGACAGAAGGCTATTATCATTTGACAAAGCTTCAAGTGGAAACGAATGATATTTCAGCTTCCCACAAATCAAGCATCGAGATCTATTTTCATGCCACTCTTACGGGCTCCATGTTTTGCACGAGCAAACCGAATCTTCTTGGGAATATCCTAGTCGCCTCTAGCGCACCAATTAGCTTCTGGTAACGATAATCAGGCAGTCACATACTCAGGCCCGATCATGTTGATTGAATAACAAGGATCTGGTATATCCGGCCAGTCCATTTCATGCTCATATTGAACCCATTTAAATTTGTGAGATTGTTAGTTTAACTTAGTTATATGTAGCACATCAACAGCCCTTCTTACTTGAAACGATCTGCTTTCTAGGGGTCACCTGTCGATTCGTGTAAGCAAGAAACTCCGAAATAATCGCACTCTTTCTGCGACCATGTTTCAGAGAGGGAAAATGGAACTGATTTTCGCCAATTTTGCGGCAACTCTGCAATGTATATGGCATCCACAAGCTCCAAGTCTTTGTTCTCAGTCACATCGAAGCAATGGATGTTAGCGAATAAGATCAACTCCTCCAGTTCCAATGACTGCAGGAATTGCATAACAGAACCCAGAGAATCCTGACAGCATATCGAAGTTGATGGCAAGGCGCTTCAACTTCAGGAGACCTTCGCCAGCTATGCGCTCAATATCTCTTCACTGTATCTCCATTGGATCGTCATACGCACGCCATACAATGTCAAGTTCAGAATTCATGTATTGCGGAATCGTTCCACGGCTTATTTCCAATCGGTGGGGTCTGCCGCCTCGTCATATGGATCTGTCATATTGATATATGTTAGTTTAAGATTGTCGAACTCTTGCCGCGAGGCTCTGCATACATCTCAAATCCGGTAAAACTTAGTGTAGCTAAAATACACATCCGAAATATGCATATGTTGGTGCCAATTACGCCTGGCATGCATTTTTCCATATCAAACTGCCAATTGTCAAACATGTTCTTGAAGGTGGAGCCACTGAGCAGGAGGGTCTTACTGCTGAATATCAAGCGGCAGCTTCGAAAACAGAGAGAAGCTAGCACCGGCATTATGCTGGGGTATAGCCGTATCGTTCCGCAACTGTGCATTTTCATTCTTGGCCTTGGAGATCGATTGTCATAAATCCTATACCAAATTGATCAGTCTTTGCAGCATGTTGTCAAGGGTTACACCCGTGGAGTAGTCTTGGAGTTCTCAAGCGAAGTAGACACGTGACAGAACCTTCTGGAATCTCCACGTTAGGTATATAGATCAGCAAGAACAGTAGCATTAGACGGTAATCGAATCTTCTTGTACTTAGATAGCCTCTGTAGCTTCAACCACGTGTAGTTGACTACTAGCCCTGACACATGTCGGCTGGAGCCTGCACCAGATCGCCCTTGTCTGGAATTGCTTTAGCTGTTGCTATATGTGAAGAATGGTGGTAGACTAAACGCTCATTGAAGTAGTAGTAGTAGTATAAGGGCTTTGCTAAATCTCGCCTACACGCGCCACATGCCCTCCGATTGGCGCGAACTCTTGCTTCTTATATAGACGAGAAGGAGTGTCGTAGAATCCTCTAGATATAGCAAAGAAACAGAGAGAAAAACATAGAAGCTATATAAGCAAGGACATGTGATTAGCCCGAGACTCAACATGGGCTCTAACCCTTACAGGTAGCGCCTTTAAAGGAGGAAGGATGGTGTCCGAGTTCTAGGCGATTAGCTTATAGTGTTTCTACTAGGGCTTTGGTCTTTGCCCATGCTAGCTTCAACACAGCGGATGTGATCTGGTCTTTCCCCGGGGCGGTCTTTCCGGCTTTGAGAATGCATCTCTCTGTTTCGTGGCCTGTATAAGCGGGAACGGGAGAGCTGTAGTCGGTATCGTGGGTCTGTTTAGGGGTATGTCAGGGACCCCTGCTGTATTTCGAAGAAGAGTATCTGCTAGTAGCTCTCGTTTCTGCGCTGTGTCTTGTATTACATGGTTGCCTGCTATGTCCCCTCCAGGTTTCTTCTTGTACCAAAGTGTCCCTGTGATTTAGATACAGAGCGAATAACACTGTTACTGCCCCAAGCAATGTCGTACTCGCGTCTGAGGAGGGGCAATATATCGAATTCATGCGCAAGCAAGAGCAAAACTTCCCAACTTCAGTAACGCATGCCTTCCATTATCTCATTTACAATCAATTATGTACAATAACCAGCAGCCGTATATACATAACTCCGTTACACATACTTGTCCAATATCTATGCAGAAGCCGTAGCTGTTCTGCTACTGCGCTGTGTATCCCTTCCGGCACCGCCTCTTCTGCCTTGTCCAGGTCTAGCCAGCGTGTACTTGGCAAAGGCACGAGCCAAAGCCTTCTTACAACTGACTTTCTGGCTCCCAACGAATGAGTCTATCGTAACGCCGATCGCACGGTCTACGTCGTGGGCCGAGACATAGTCTGAGAGACGCATACGGCAGAAGGATTCACTGATACGAATAATGGCTTCGAGATGACGGACCTGATAGTGTCAGCTGCGGTCTCAATGATGTTCTGGAAAGTACTTACGGTGATAGGATATGCTCCAGTTGCTAGTGACTCTCTTCGCATATCGGCGAAAAGCTTCGATATCTTGGCTTCATCGATGTTGTATAACTTCGGCTCGCATCTCTCTCGAGCATAGAGAATATACTTTCGGAGTAGCTCTTGGGGTATCTCCCCTTCTTGCTTCGGTTCACCGCCATTGACAATTCCGGCTCGTGCAGCAGAGTCATGCTCCAACTCCATGGCATCTTGGTTCTCATCAACGGCTTGTGCTATAGGATGTGATCGGCCATGAGATCCGACAACAAACCTCGCTAGACGCTCATCTTCCGTAGGATCGACAGTATCCCGAACCACGCACAGAATGTCGAAGCGCGACAGGATAGGTTCCGTGAGCTCAACATTTTGGGAGAAAGGAATTGTTGAGTTGTAACGGCCATCGATTGGATTCGCTGCTGCGATGATACCACAACGAGCCTGCAGAGTCGTAACGATACCGGCCTTGGAGATGGAGATGGTCTGCTGTTCCATGGCTTCGTGAATAGATGTTCGGTCTTGGTCATTCATCTTGTCGAACTCATCGATGAGGCACGTGCCCCGGTCTGCAAGAACCAAAGCACCGCCTTCCAGAGTCCACTCGCTGGTCAGAGGATCTTTACGAACACTGGCTGTCAGACCGACAGCACTAGCTCCTTGACCAGTCGCAAAGACTGCACGATGGGCAGTCTTCTCAACATACTTCAGTACCTGAGATTTGGCAGTTCCCGGATCACCAAGAAGCAAGACGTTGATGTCACCACGAATGTGATGCTTCCCCTGTCTCTCCTTGGCAACACCACCGAATAATGATAGTGCGACTGCAGTTTTGATATCTGTATGACCGTAGATACTAGGAGCCATAGAGTGAACGATTTTATCTATGATCTGTGGGTCTTTTGATAGCTGACGTATCTGATGCTCATCTTCCTCGGTCAGTCTGAAACCAGCAAGCTGATCATGCGACTTCACGACGTTGTTGGCCTCAAGAATGGTAGCGAAAACTGGGAAACCATTTCGATTGTTGAGTTGAGCATCGTAATTGTTGCGGTAGACACCTGTGACTTCAATTTCCTCTCCAGGCTTCGCTCGATCGATCAGGTCCCACAGAAGAATAACTTCTCGGTGCCGTGGCAGACGACCGGCTGGTACAGTTCCCGGTGATTCTTGCAAAGTCAACTTCTGGTAGTTTCGGTAGACTGTCTTCTCGGAGTTCAGCGTGAAAGGGCCTCGCGATTGACATGTCTGGCAATACGAGATCTTGACTTCGACGTTCGACTCCTGTTGAAACGGACCTAGTTTCGTATTACACTTTCCGCAATCAAACATCACATACTTCAACTGTGGGAAGACGCCACTTCGTCGAGTGACAACTCCACTAACGCGCACTAAACAGTTCAAGTGGGTTTGGCGCAATTGACGGAGAGTGTAGTGCACTGGCAGATCGTTTATTCGGACGTGAATCTCGGAATGAATACGCTCGTAGTCTGGGTAGTACACAAGAACGACGCGCATCGCGACCTCATCGAACATCTTGAGCATCTCTCCCGGAGCATTGGCGAGATAGTATGCGAGTAAAGCTTTGGAGTTTGCGAGGTGGTCATAAGAGACTTCCAAGGACTCTGAGTTGATCTCTCCAAGAGTTCTAACTCGATTGCCATAGATTGAAACTCCATTGTCGTCGGTATACGTTGTCAAGAATAGCTCGAACTCGCGTTTGCAACTTTTTTGAACTGAGTTGATGGCAAGCCAATCGACCAAACTCGCAGCTTTAATATCACCCAATGCCTCCAGGGATAGTTCCTCCTCCATGATGTCGTCCTGCATGTCTTCATCCTCATCCATGTCGTATCTTCGGTGTCTGCGAGGACCACTGATTAGGTCTGCCATCCCGCCATCATCTGCCTCATCTTCCATGAAGGCACCAGTCCGTTTGACTTGCTGATCTCGCTTCTTCATGCGAGCTTCGAGTTGTCGCCTGGAGGCAAGATCGAGTTCGTCATATTCGCCCTCGTCATCAATATCTCTGGCATCGTACTGGTCGTCTTCACGAGATCTGTAATCCTTCTCAAAGTTGCCCCCAAAGAGATCAATTCCATCCTCATCTTCAGCCATCTCATCAGCATCATCGATATCGAGGGCAACATCTTCTTCGATATCGTCGTTATCATCGCCACCATATCGCTGTGGATAAGCAGGAGGGGACGAGCCCATAGCACCAGCCGAACTAGATGCACGAAATCCTGAAGGCAGATCATCGTCTGGCTCTCTGGAGCGTTTGCGGCCAGTTCTGCCGCTAGTACCACGGTTGGCAGAGTCCATATTGGGTCTGAGAGGGGAACTATGCGATCTGGTCAATGTTAAGAAGGGAGAGTTTGCGATACATGCTACCGACCTCATTTGGAAATAATTACTGTAGTTTGTAGGCTTGTGTATTTCATGCAGACTGTGGAAGGCCAAGAGTTGAAGAGGTTGTTAATGAGAGTAAAAGTATGAGTGTCAATGTAGCAAGATGCGAAGCGCATAGACAGATTGGATCTCTTGAAAACGCGTCGCGTTTATCGATTAGCGTTACCATTTTAACGTGTTTCGGCAACCGTAATAAAGTGCTTGCATCACGCGATACGGAGAGCCTCGTCGGTAACTTCGACAATTTCGATACCTGCTCGTAACGTCTTTTTTCCCACGTTTTTGTTGCGAACTAGCGAACCAAACCCTTCAACATCATACGATCAAGCGCCTTCTCTCCGCCTGTCTCGTATGGTCCGACAATGGTCGAACATAACACGCCTCGAAGCAAGAGCTTCTCGTCCCAGCAGTCCGATGAATCTCACACAGCTGCCGAGTATGTTTGCTTGCGCAACGTCCTATGGTGTTAACTAACATCTCCTAGGTTTATCCAAAGCCAGCTGCAGCTAGAAGAGGATGCGCGTGAAGCTCTGCCTTACGTACGTTGCAAAAAGACTTCGACTGGATAGGTACTAATGGATGGAGTAGAGTATCGAGCACTGCACGAAACCTCTTGGATCCTTACGCCAGATTCTCTTCGCCTGTCTAACCTGCAATCCTCCTCCGAAAGAACTGAAAGACGCATATACCCCAGCCGGAGTATGCTATGCATGCTCGGTGCAGTGCCATGGAGAGCATACTCTCGTGGAGCTTTTTAACAAGAGAGACTTTACATGCGATTGTGGAAGTACCCGTTTGCCATCCAGCTCACCCTGCGCTTTGCGCATTCATCCAGAAACAAATATGAAAGGTGGTGTGCACTCTGAAGTACCGGAGCTGAAGAACAAATACAATCAGAACTTCCGGAATCACTTTTGTGGTTGTGGGTTAGACTACGACCCTTTTATGCAGAAGGGCACCATGTTTCAGTGTCTTGGATTAGGTACTGTTGAGACCGGCGGATGTGGAGAGGATTGGTGGCATCCTAGCTGTGTGGTAGGGCTGGGACCAGACTGGCAGGAAGAACAATTACAGAAGGGGACATCGAGGAAGCCGAGGATGGAGGGCTTTCTGGAGTCGATCACTGAGGTAGCAGAGGCGACTGTTGAAGAACCAAATCCAAGCGAGGACCTATCAAACGATGCGAAACAGCCTACAACAACTGCAGAGGTAACACCTTACCCTCACAATCTTGAGGAGAATGAGGTCGATGATTATGATGCACCGCTTCCACCGGGATTTCCTCACGAAGATGATTTCGAGGGTTTTATCTGCTACAAGTGCGTGGATGCGAACCCATGGATCAAACGATATGCGAATGCTGCTGGATTTTTAACTCCAGTCTTCCGAAGAAGTGCCGCGCCATCACCAGAAGCAAGCGATCTTCCGAATGTTGACGAGTTTGTCGAATCTCTATTACCGGTCTCAAAAAAGCGCAAGGCTGAAGATGTGGGTCATCTGGATCTGGACAGCGCTACCTCGGCAAAGCGACAGAAGGAAATAGGAGAGGTTGTGAAAGCCAGTGTCAATGAGGAGGTTACCAATGACGCAGTGGCTACAGGAACGGCCGAACTCAAGCCTCCTTGCAAAATCAATGTCTTACCTGCAGCACCAGCCGGCCTGTTTTCACTATTCTTCAAATCAGACTTCAGAGATCACCTATGTCGCTGCTCAGACTGCTTCCCTAACCTTGCCAAACACCCGCAGCTGCTCGAAGAAGAAGACACATACGAGCCACCAGTTTCAAACGATGGCGATGCAGCGGGCGGCAGCACAGTCGGTAGTGGCAGTATATACGAGCGGGGTGAAAGTGTGTTGAAGAATATCGATCGTGTCAGAGCGATAGAGGGTGTGATGGCTTACAATCATCTGAAAGATAAGCTGAAGCCGTTCTTCCAGCAGTTTGCGGAGAGCGGGAAGGCTATCAGTGCTGAGGATATCAAAGCACATTTCTCGAAGATGAGAGGTGATGAACAGGCTATAAAGGATGCCGGCGAGGGAGCTAAGGTTGACAATCGGAGAGAAGAGAGGGGATACTAAGACATGATTTAACAATGGGCTGGTATGCATTGGAGAATAACGCGTCTGGATGCTTAGTTGCTTGGGAGGGACGCAGCCTTCAGATTACAATCGAAGCTATACTTTATGTATTAATGCAAGATCTTGAGGCTTTAGATGTGTTGAGTTTCTTTATTCGAGTATATCTGCTGAGATTTTGGGCCAGTGTGCTCAAATTAGTCTGCTTGAAGCTTGCTCATCATGTGCTCCGATCCTCGCGATATGTCTCCATAGTCTCCAGCTTGATTCCGCGCTTGTATCAGCTCCCGTGGTATTTTATAAAGGTAGTGTTAAGTCCTAAACGAAAAGTTTCCTCGCCGACTCTTTTGGTAATGATAGACAATAGCTTACAGACGTGAGATTCGAACCGTAAGCGAGTTGTCTCTCTTGGAGTACCGGTGGATCCTCATCAGGTTGACTATGTCCGTGTATATATGCACTCAAAATAAGGTTGCTACTGGTGTAGTGAAAGCGCGCGACTGTATTGTCAATTTGTCCATTCACGTCACTGAACCAGATTCTTATTTGTACGTAGTCGGGTCTTTCCAGGTATACAACGAGCTGGATTGAATGTAACGTGGTTGTACAGGACCCTGATCACTTTTTCTTGGCATAGAACTTCAAATACGAATACCAACTATGATTAAAATGATAAAAACTTTATAAATGAAATTCGGAAGAGCTAGATACATCTACCTCTATCATACAAGTTCGCGTGTTATGGCCAGCTTTTTCGCAAGTGCCACATCGCCGTCCACGCGGTTGTCCCTCGACCAGATTACCCCTCTCCGCACGTAGTCGCGTCGAACCTGCTCATCTACCTCCTGCTGAGACAAAATTTCTTTAGCATCATCTACCGTAAGTGCACCTCCTTCACGGACACGGTTCTTTTTAGCCCTGCGACGATTGCTAAGCGCTTCATTTGCTGCTCGAAGTGTACGGATCTCCTCTATTAAAAGAGCATTCTGGTGAGCTAATTGCTCAGTGCTCTTTGCTAACACAAAGACTGTCTCAAAAAGAGGTGTTGGCGAGCTTCCCTGGTGACGAGCAATCCTTTGCTTTACAACAGTTGTCTGCGAGAGAGCCTCGGTTGGGTTGTGAGGTGTCTGGGAGACCCAAGGGTCGGCGTCAGTATGGAGGGGTAAAGCAGGAGATGGAGTCCATAACTTCACATCGAGCTTGGAAATAACAGCTTGAGGTTCGAAAGGCACTAGGCCAGCTCCACGGAACCCAGCCTGACAATTTCGGGCCGTCATCGACTCTATAAATGCTGCTTTGAAGGCAAGGAAGAACTCGACCTTAGAGATCTGGCTAATGTGAGCCTTGATAAGGGTCTCAGTTTGTCGACCATCGGCCCGTTTTAATACACTGAAACACCCAACGTCGAGTGGCTGGGTAATATGAGACGAGTGAGGAGGTAAACAAAGAGTAATAATGTTGTGAGTCTTGCAATAGTCCTGAAATTCGGCCGATTCGTGACTCTCATGCCCATCTAACACAAGCATTCGATATGGACCCTTCGCATGAGCAGCGGTGTGTTTATCGAAGTTTTTGATCCATTCTAGACCCGTCTCATTATTTGTCCATCCGTTGATTGTCGGCTTGATAACCCAGTCGTTCGGAAGGTCGCCCTCAGTATACCAATTTGCGAGGTGATTCTTCCCCTGGACGACAAGAAACGGAGGGACACTCCAACCTTCACCACTTGTACAAATAATCGCTGTTGCCCATTCCCGGTTTCCTAGCTGGATAGCCTTGCCTCTGCCACGTCGATCGCCGCGTGTAACAACTATACTAGCACAAATAACGCCCATCATAAGCCCGTCTCGTCGGAGTTATAGAAATCGCAGTCGAGTACACCATATTTCGCCCGCATATTCTCAACAAGTCGAAACCAGGCGCCAATAAGCTCGGGATCTTCGCATAAAGCCCTCTGAAAGTCATAAACGCGATTAAAACGCGTCTTTAGTTGTGGTTGCCGTTGTACGAATCGACGCACTCAGCGCGTTCCTACGGGGTTGTGTCCTCGCGAGTTTAAAAGTAGATCGGCCATATCTTCAGCACTGCAGAAGGCGGAGAGACGATTGCTAAGTGGATACATGACACTCAGTTCTACACAGACATATGCCCTAACAAGCCAAGCTAGCATAGACTGGCCTACCACTCAGTATTTCCTTTGTTACTTCTTTAAAAAAAAAAAAGGAAAAAAAGGAGAAAAACCCCTCCCTATACCGGGCCGTACTACATTACATGTAACTTGACATCCTAGCGCTTGCTGGAATTAGCCGACTACAGCTCTCCTGTAACTAGTAGATCCTTCAGGGAAAGGGAGTCTCTACTCGCCGGTTTTAAGATGTATATAGAAAATGCTGGCAATTAACCCAGCACGTCCTACTGTTGGCACGTGGCATTGAGCGCACGGACCCCGGACGTTAATTCTACTACTACTACTACTTACTGTACGACAAGCTTGGCATCAGCTTTTGGCCTAGAAAAGGTATATCCCTGGCAAACGATTTCTCAATCATTGCGCCATTCACAAAGTATGATAATTCTCTATTTCTAGACCTTTATACTTGGGTACTCACCATTTTATCCCATCCCCAGTAAAGGGTTCTAGCCAGAACTGTCAAGATCCAGATATCACAAGCTCCGCAAGACAGCTCGCGAGGCTCGCACAGGAAACTCTCTTAGTATATACTCTTTGTAGTTTCCTTAGTTAGGGGCTTCGTGCTCAAATTACCATGGCTTTGTTTACCTCACAGGTTACCCAGCTTGTAACTGAATCGCTTCCACATGATTCAACCCAATTGATACTTGCCTCTTCATCCCTATACCTACCCGACGTTACTTCTATTGAGAAGATCAGTTGAGTATTCCCAGTCTGAATAACAACCGGAGTCCCAGAACGTTACACTAATGAGGATGGATTACATGAAACTTTCTGCGTAAGCGAAGACGAGATTCATGACAGAGACGAAAGCGTTGACGAAGCTTGAAGAGCGGAAGGGTGAGTATGTTGCATCTGGTGTTGAGTTAGGACTCGCACCGATCATTCCGACGATACCTACCACCAAAATAGCAATTACTGCTAGCACTGAGAGCCAAGAGAGACCATCAAGGGTGCGTGGAAAGGATATGATAAGGGCAGGGATGGCGAAGATGCCGGCGCAGAGCACGTTGCAAAGCTTGTTTGAGAGAGCAGCAAGTGCGAGTTGGCCATATAGGATCTGGGAGCCTGTAGCAAAGACGGCAAAGACAATGAATGATTCCGGCCGAGAGTGTCTCACGGCCAATGCGTCCGAAGAGGATTTGCCCTGCGTCACCCATGTTGTGGACTTGAAGGTGATTAAGCTTGAATTCTACAAATACCCATGCAGTGAACGTGCCAAATATACCGAAATATTGTCCTGATCAGCATGTATATCGATAATGCGGTGTCGCAGAAGCTACTTACGACAATGAGGAATACGTTCGGGATCATCTGCGGACAACTTGTGTGAGTATCGATATTTGAGTAGTAGAAAACATCACTTAATCCCACTGTGGCACCGCTGCTTGGCAAACTTAACATACCATCACTGACAATCTCAGTAATCAACAATATAGCAATCGTTGGCCAAATGATAAACTCCTATAGTGGATGTCCTTCCTGGTCTTCAAACACTTCCTAGTGAGTCTGAGACGAGACAAGTAGATTCTCATCATATCTCCCATCATACGAGACTCGTTCTTTCTTATCATGTTTCATTGCCATGGATGACTGGATGGATAGTGGTAGAGATAATAATCTCAGCTGGGTAGCCTGCTTCAGAGATGTGAATATGCTGAAGCTGAATCACTTGTTATTTCCTAGACTTAACTTTACATTCAAAGAAATAGATAGGGGAACCTTGTCCGTTCTTGTGCAACGCTATTGGGTGACACTGTACCTGCTGATCAGCTTGTGACCTGATTATTTAGGAATTCGCTCCGGGTAAAGATATGTGTCAGTCAAATCATATTCAATTGTTTATCTCAGAATGCAACCCCATGGTATATTCTGATGGCGACTATTATCAATATAGCGATACCCTGGGCCTCAAGGTCTGTTCCAGTCAAGCTCGCGCTGCCTTACTATTTTACCACTACACTGCAGATACGTTGATGAGGTCCAGGAAGGTGCTGATGGCCAGTGCCGGTGTACTTGTATGTTCATCTATTGGCAAATAATGAATTATGTGAGTGATATATAATTCTCATGCCCAAACCAGTTTCTTAAGACTGTGACCCAGCTGCTCAAGTAATCCTGTACTCTTCCTAGCATCCGCGAGACTAATAATGACCTCCTCCTTCACCAGACTCGTCCTCTCTGTACCAGACTCGGCTGGCTTCGATTTTTGTGCAACACGATTTATCTCGGCGCAGATGGCTTTCACGTTCTCAATCTCGCTTAGCTTCGTCCCCTCATCACCCGCCGCGATCGCTGAGCGTGCAGGTAGTGCTTTCCATGCTAGCACTTTCTCGACATGTGGCGTTCCTTTACCAGCAATAAGATTGGTTATATTAGTGGTGAATTGCGAAGCTGCTGCTCCTACTACATTTGCTGAAAAAGCTTCGTCGGTAGCAGGGGTAGTGGACGGCAAAGGAATGCTCGTTGACATTGGTGTTGCGTCGATTCTCGTCATATCATTTGCTCCAGATTTATACGTGATCACGAATCCGACGTTTCTCTTCTCATCAGCTTGCGCAGTTGATAGCGTAGAAGTAACATATGTCCCGTATCGGACGCTGAGGACCTGTGCTAGATCAACACGTTCGAACGACAATACTTTTTCGATGTTCCAGTTAAATCGTGTAGCGTAGAGCGCAGAGTCAGTGAGTAGCAGTACTGTCTCTTCGAATGGAGTTGACTTTATGGTATTAGGAGCATACGGTGCAAGCAGCGTCCATCCTCCGATGAATTCTTCGTGTTCATCCGCAATACATATTTTCTGGCTTTCGTCTATTGCTTGTTGACGGAGCTTCTGCATCGATACTCCAGGGTCGCTGCTCATCATGTTGGCATCAAAATCTTCGAAGACCAAGGCCGTAACATTTCCAAGCAGGAAGTCGATCGCAGCTTGACTGAAGTAATCATTGACGATACTACAGAATAAATTAGCTAAATTTATGGGAACTGCACCAGCTGACTTGCCCGGAGTAGAATCTCGATATGGACAATCCCATATCAGTCAATGCCTGTACCACATTAGTTGGCGGATTTTCGAAACAACCGATCTCAGATATGGAGTGTTTACCCCCTTATAGTCTCTCTTCTTTGTCCGCGTAAAGTCGCCCTTCAGTGCAGCCGTGGAGGTATATTGTTTTGATATAGCATCACCGTTATCGGCCCATATCATGTTGAAGAATTGCCCTGTTTGGTTAATCTGCAAGGTGACATCTATGCCCTCTTCTTTGAGTTGCGAATCCAAAGCTCGCCTTCCGCAGGCACTCTGTACCACATTCGTACGATCTAAGCAATCCATGCAATTTGTCCTCAGCACTCCTGATTGCTTCTGCAATTCTTTACCATCCGAGAAAACCGTTTGGCCGAACGCATCGAGCTTATCTCCAAGTGAATCCACGAGTATGCTCACATTCTCAAACTTCATCCCTCGACACTGGGCATGAAAGTCAAACCACTCGAACCCGACCTGTTGCTCGCTTCCCTCGGCGTTAAGACGTGCTACATTCTTCTCGTACTGCTCACCCACAATCGCTTCATTGCCATGCTTTTCGACGAGCATGGCTACCTGAATCTTACCATATCTGGCAGATATGTTCTCAAAGTGTCTTCTGAAAGCTGCATAATTGGTATCCGCCGAGTGATGCAACTGCGGTATTGGCTTAAACGAGTATGGTGTCTGTGAAAAGTAGACTGGTATACTACCACGCAGCTGCATAAATGAATGGATGCTACTTGACGAATCCCACGTAGGAGATGACAGTATTTGTTCTGTCTCAACTTCGTTAGCGGCATGACCCTGTTCGTCCACACCTCTCCGTAGATATCTAAGACCTGCACGTTTGACAGTTCGACGAGATATTAGAGTCAGCAGGAAAGATTTCTCGGTATTTCTGCCTTCCGTCGACCTTCGAGTGGTATCGTTGGCCATGATCTCATCATCGGGAAGAAAATCTTTCATCTCCATAGTAGTGCTAATACTCTCCGAACGATCCAGCCTATACATTGTCTTTGGCGGATTTGTATCCATGACAAAGGCGTGTTGGCCAATGAAGCCTTGAAGCAGAGGTAGCACAAGAGATGATTGACCTGCATCAATGAACGGTTGTATTACATGTCTATTCCAGAAAAACAAGGGGTCCACTTCTGTGTGCAGGGGCAACCCAGAAGCAGTGGTTCTACGGTTTGCAAAGCTCCTGGTAATGTCATAGTCGTAGGAGAAGAAGAAGCTGCGTGAGGCGAATAGAATCTGCGTCGTCCTCAGCAACTTGGGCAGTAGGGTAGTGACATCAGTGACCTTCTGCTCCTTTGCGGTGTTGTCCTCGGCTAGGGCTTCGGGCACTTTTTTCGGGGACTGCTGCCCATTCAGACTCTCAACATCAGCAGGGAGAGCTGCAGAATCAGACTCAGAAGTAGATAATCCAAGATTTCTCCTCGAGTCGACATTCCAACCTTTCTTCGAGAAGAATTTGGCGGTAAACCGTCCATACGACCCCTTCCTCGTAATCACGTCCTCGGCCACGCTCTTCGTTCTATTGTGTCCTGATGTACTGGGACGAGAGTCCTGTGTTTCATCATCAACTTCCTCGTGAAGTTCGGTAGGAAATTTTCCAGCATCGCTTTCGCTGTCGCTGTCGCTGTCGCTGTCGCTGTCATCCGAAACGTTTCCATCCACAGACCGTTTCTGCAGAGCAATATGCGTTTGCGCTATAGAGGTTTCGGCCTCAGCTTTCGAAGCCAGCGGCGTCAGAGCAATTTCTGTAATCACATAAATGGCCTTCCCTTGTATCTGAGCAACCTGCTGGCGTCTTGTAATAGAGATCAGAAAAGAGCGAGAACCGGCGATCTTAAGAAGTCCTGTCCAACGTCAGGAACAAAACCCAACTGGTCTACACTACCAACGTGTTACATACCAACTACTCCAAATGCCTCAAAACTGTTTCCCAGCTTCTCCGAACCTGGATCGCTCTTCGTGACTTGTATAATGGCATTGTCTCGGTATGCAATTTTCGTGGTTGGCGAGGGACGATGTCCTTTCTCTAAGGGCTGCAACACTAGACCATCCACAGCGGAAAAAATCAAGAGCTTGCGCACAAGGCCAGGCATCCTGGCGACTTGTATTTCTATATCATCGGTATTTTGGTAGAGGATGCTTTTCATTTCTTTGCTGACACTAATAAAACCCCACGGCAGCGTCATGAATCGGCCGGGTCGGAAGTCGGTTCGGATAACAACTATACTGAATACAAAACATGCCTGCCATACTTGTGTTAACGTGGTTTATCACCGAGTCGGACACTTTTCCTTGGCACGGAACTTTAAAGTTAAATAAATCAACCACAATATGTCAAATTTACTATTACTCTCAGAATCTGAAGAACTAGACATGTCTACAATTTCTTGACAAGTTCGCGCGTTGTGACCAGCTTTTCCGCAAGTTCCACAGCGTCGTCCAGACGGTTGCCCCTCCTTCCGACTACCCCTCGCCTCACGTACGTCGCGTCGTACTTGCTCATTCACATCCTTCTGGGCTAGAATATCCTGTGCATCCTCCACTGCAAGTAACTGCAAGTGCCCCCCTTTGACGGACACGAGTCTTTTTAACCCTGCGGCGTTTGCTTAGGGCTTCATTGGCTGCTCGAAGAGTGCGCACCTCAGCGGATAGAAGGGCCATCTCATGGGCCATTCGCTCTGTCCCCTTTACTAACGCAGCCACTGTTTGAAAAAGTGGAGTTGGCGAGCTTCCTTGATGACGGGCAATACGGTCTCGAACAACAATTGACTGTGAAAGTGCTTCAGTTGGGTTGCATGGAGTTTGGGAAACCCAGGGGAGGGAGTTAGCAGTCGACGGCCGAGAAGAAATTGGAGTCCGTAACTTCACATCAAGCTTTGAAATCACAGCTTGTGGATCGAAAGGTATTAAGCCAGCTCCACGGAATCCAGCCTGACAGTTTTCGACTATCATAGTTTCCCTATATGCTGCTTGAAAGGCTAGAAAGAACTCGACCTTCGTGATATGGTTGATGTGGGCTTTACTAAGAACGGAGGAATACTCCAGCCCTCCGCATTGATGCGAGGAGTTACTGTAGCCCATTCCCGATTGCCTGGCCGAACTGCCTTGCCTCTACCGCGCCTATCGGCACGGGTAACAACCATTCCAGGACAAATTATACCCATCGTAAACCTAGTTCCGTCAAAGTTGTATAAGTCGCAGTCCAAAACCCCGTACTTCGCCCGCAAATTCGCAACAAGTCGAAACCACGCGCCAATTAGCTCTGGATCTTTGCATAATGCCCTTTGGAAATCATAAACGCGATTAAAACGCGTCTCTAGGTCCGGTTGTCGTTGTACAAATCGATGAGCCCAGAGCTTGCCGACGCGTTTCACCCCCCCCCTCCCGCGATACGAGGATAAAACTGGCCATATCTTCTACATCAGCTAGCCGGGGCGCAAATTCTCTAGAATCCATATCAAGTATATTCCGAATAAACACCTTCTCTTCCAGTTTAATCAACTTCTGCTGAACGTTGGCTTCCTCGCGCAGCGTTCTGCCAAGCCAGGAGTGGCTGAGGCTTCTGTGGCGCGCCTCTTGGCACAACCATTAGATAGATGCTTCTCATTCCATAGACTCTGAACAGCACACAATACGACAGTACAACGACAGTTGCATTTAACCTGGTGCTCCCTTCCAGATATCTGATCCTTGAGGATTAACAACTTCAGACTATTAGCCTTAGTGTCGAGGCTGTAGGTTCGGCCAGCCATTCTATCGGAAAGCGTCGAAAAAGGTACTTTGTAGATCTTTGCTGCGGAGCGTTGGCTTAGTTTTTAGACGTTTGAATAGCCTGGATAGCTAGAATAATTAGTGCTTCTTTGGTGTGAACTTCCATTTGTAGTTGTTGAGAAAACGCGTGTTGAAGTTGATGGGGTGGAATATGGGAAAAAGTGTCCGACTCAGTGATATGTCGGACTCGCTGATAAACCACGTTATACACTTTCTATATAAGTATGGACACTTGCTGAAAGCAGAAATGTATAGGCGAGAGAGAAAGAGACCAGTAGACTGTAAAGGATCCTAGTAACTCACAGGGCGCTTCTAAAACGCCTACATGCGATATGTCTGCAACACTCCCATGAAAGATGAATGTATTTCATGAGTATATTCAAGTACAGGTAGGGTATCACGGGGCACCTATTTTGTACAAGCATCAACCGCTATCCAATGCGTATCCATACGCTGGAATTCCGGGACTTGTCCTATGAAATGACCCTGAGCATGCCAAAAGTCATGCTCAGCACAAACCCAGTGAACACCGCGATTTGACGTCTTCTCGACAAAACTCCACCCTCCCTCATCACCCAACCCACGCAACCAAGAGGCCACAGGAATCCCAATATATTGCCCCAGAGTAGGTCATCCAATGCACTCCCTCCCAGGCTGTCATCTCCGAAATCAAAGCCATCCTCTTCAGTTCCCCCCCCAGTATTCCCTGCATTGTTATCGATCCAGGCATCTTCCATTCGCCGTAGAGTTGATGGCGATGGCATTGTAGCTTCTGTATGCATGTTCGACTGTATCGAGATAAATTGCAGCCGTAGCTGATTCACTTCTGCGCGAGTAAACCCTCCTGACAGCAGTCGGTCAAATCCTTGAGGTGCAGGTGTAGTGGTGGATATCGCAGGGACATCTTTAGCAGTCACTTTAATTTCTCGGTCCTTCTTCGACTTGCTCGTTGATTCTCTAGCTGCGAGAGCTTCCGCAGAAAGCTCCGCAGTTGTCAAAGCATCGCCAATTGAACAATTGATGTATACCCGTGGAGGTGGTAGCTCAGCAGCTTTACCCTTGCCGTTGAGATCCGGCGTTGGCAGAGGTGGTATAGTGACCTTCAAGACTGCAGAGAGCAGATCATCGTCCCTCAGTAGTTTCCCTCCTTGTATGAGCCGAAAGCGGTGGTTTGATGTTGGAGGCTCTAGCCTGGAGCGTATGAGGTGTTTTAAGGTAATGACAGATGTATCTTGAGGTTCTGCTACATCCAGCAGTAGATCGGGCACCACCGTAGTGAATCGGACTGTTATAAGCAAGGCATTCTCCGTAATCGTCCTGTCGTTGTAGGACGCCATATTGTGGGTGCCGCCTGTCTCATCGTACTCCAATCCCAATATCACTTAAGTTAACTTAGCTTCGATGAAGCTGTATGCACACCTCTCATCTTTGGACACGCAGTTGAACAGAACAAGCAGAACAAGCAGAACAAGCAGTGTATGTAGATAGTACTGCTCTTGAGTCGAGGGAGGGTTGTTGATGGTTGTTGGCGCATAGGCCTACATGCAACAGCTCATCCCTGTCAGGTTGTTTATGCTAGCAAGCCCCTCTAAAAGGCGTGATGTTCTAGGCCGATTGGTCACTTAGATCCAACCAGATGCAATACATTAAACCACTTCAACTTGCTTCCGTTATTTTCTTATATTGTACATCTCCACTGGTGCCCTGAGGTTATAGTACCACGATACATCTTCCTACTTGTAAATTTGGATTCTGTTGGAAGGATGACTTCGGCACAGGGAATGTAGGGTGTTGATGACTATATAATTTGCAGCACTGGGGTGTGTCTTTTACCTAATTCTCCCTACTTATCTAGGTGAAGATCTCATCTCTTGGCAAACATCCAGGGATGATACTTCTACACGTGACACCGCACAGGATATCACTTCAACAGATTCCCATGAATCATCAGACATCACTTCTACATCTTTGCCATTATCAGAAAGTCATAAACAGAGCTGTATCAGTCTCTCATAAGTTTACGGGTATTAGGATCAGATACTTTCATCTCACGATGTCTGACCCAAGAGCACTGTTGAAGCCGGCAGCACGGGTGTCTGGCCAGAAGATGGATGTCTGGTACGTGCTATTATTGTCTTGGGATTGGACTTCCTATTTGGGATGAAGAAAGGCATCTGTGATATGTCACTTAGAAATACTTGAGAACATGGAAAGGCAATATGTACAAACATTATACTGAGATCTTGCAGGACGATTATCAATGAGGGAGCGGCTGCTTCCCCCAAGCAACCCATTGTGAACATGGGCCAAGGATTTTTCGGATACAATCCACCCCAGTTCATCTTGAATGCTGCCAAAGCTGCTCTTGACAAAGTGGACTGCAATCAATACTCGCCCACGAAAGGACGTCCACGTCTACGTGAAGCTATTGCGGATTCATACTCCCCGCTATGGGGACGAAAGCTGAACCCAGAGACGGAAGTCACAATCACCACTGGTGCCAACGAAGGTAAGTAGTTCTGTTCGTCATATTCTGCTCAGCTGACAAGAAGTAGGAATGCTGAGTGCTTTCATGGCTTTCATTGAGGAAGGTGACGAGGTCATTGTGTTCGAGCCATTCTTTGACCAGTACGAGCATAACAAATCCAACGTGGAAAGCCGTAGCTGATGCTTCATAGGTATATTAGCAACATTCAGATGCCCGGTGGGAAGATTGTCTACGTTCCGCTCCATCCACCCAAGAATGGAGCTACTGAGAACACCTCATCTAGCGAGTGGGCTATCGACTTTAATGAATTGTCTCGAGCATTTACTTCCAAGACCAAGATGATAGTGCTGAACACACCACACAACCCAATCGGCAAAGTCTTTTCAAAAGATGAGCTACTCAAGATTGGCGAGCTTTGTGTGAAAAATAACGTCATTATTCTTTCGGATGAAGTTTATGACCGACTCTTCTACGTCCCGTTCACACGCATCGCAACGCTCTCCCAGGAAATCGAACGTCTCACCATCACTGTAGGCTCAGCAGGCAAGAACTTCTACGCTACTGGCTGGCGAGTAGGCTGGCTCATTGGTCCTCCTCATCTTCTCACCTACGTATCAGCTGCCCACACTCGCATCTGCTATTCTTCAGTCTCTCCTCTTCAGGAAGCCGCCGCAATTGGATTCGAAGAAGCAGATACCAATGGGTTCTGGGAAGCCGCAGTCAAGGAGATGAAGGAAAAACTTAACCGCTTCAACGAGATCTGGGCTGAGCTAGACCTTCCATTCTCCGATCCTGAAGGTGGGTACTTCGTCTTGGTCAACATGTCCAAAGTTCACCTGCCCTGCGATTATCCATTCCCGGATCATGTCAAAAACCGTCCTCGAGACTTCAAGTTGAGTTGGTTCTTGATTCAGGAGGTGGGTGTTGCGGCTATCCCACCCACAGAGTTCTACACGGATGAGAATGCACACATTGGTGAGGACTGGTTGCGATTCGCTGTTTGCAAGGAAGACGAGGTCTTGGATCGTGCAAAGGAGAGACTGAGGGACCTGAAAAGGTATATCAAGGATTCATGATAAAGTAAATCTCAGCCTTGAGACCGTAATATGGTCATTCCTATCTAACAGCTTCAATAAGGTTTGGGTTAGACTACAGGAGATAAGAGGTTCGACTCGAATGAACTTGGCACAAAAGAATCTATTTCGCGATCTACCCTCATATATCTCGCCAGAGTCATGTCTACTTGCTTCCATTTCAAGTCCTTTAATCCGCCAAATTTCCCTTCATCCTGTGCTAAGCTGCTCACCATCTCATAGCTCCATCTTTGATTCCTCCTTCACTTCTTCCACAGCTACATAACCACTATCCTCTCCCGAGACCTCTTGCTACTTCGGTACATACGCCATCAAACATATCACCACAGCTCCCTCCGCATCTTCCTCCCTGAAATCTTTATACAACACCCTAACCTCCTGAACCCGTACTTCTCATGGAGTAATCTCTCAGCAACGCCAGCGTTTAGTTACGCAGGCACTCGATCTCTTTCGGCTCGCTCGATGCCCAGTTAGCACGTAAGTCTTAACTCTAAATATCTATCTTAGAATACAGAAAATAAAGGTCAAAGATGGCCAGGCAGAACAGCTATGTTTTCTGTCTCTGCCACACACCTTGGTCGAAAGAAGAAGAAGAAGCAACTCACCAGCACGCCAATATCCTAGCCGCACCTTCCCCTTCTACTACGGCAGCGTAGTCATATGCATCAACATCCAATACCCCCCTCCCTTGCCCATCTACCCCCTCTCGCCGCATTTCTCATTCGTAATATATGAATGTACAACTTGGCATTCGACCCCTTTGGCCTCATCCACATCCCCCTCTCCACCATCATCATCCTTACTATGAATCTCCCAGCTTACATCCCTCTCAAACTCATACCCTGTCTTATACCAATGGCATCTCGCCACACTTATGATTTCAGGTTGATTTGCGAAGACCTCAGCGACTTTTATTTACCTCACACTCCCATCCTCCAACACCCGTCTCCTCTGATGCGCACGTAAAGACGCGACAGCACAGTGGCTTTGGGAGCCCGATGAGATCGTCGCCCGGTGGATAGCGCGAGGACTTCTTTACCTAATCCTCGAAATAGTCTATTTCTAGTGGGAGGAGCTTTAGGTTCGACGACGACATTGCTGTTCAGACAAGGTAGATATGTAGGTAGGTAGTGGGACGCAAAGCTGGGAGACAAGGATGAGTCACAGCTGAAAATAAAAGCTTATAAAACCGAGTCAAGTGAAGGTTCATGCTATTGGTTTGCATTGGTATATTTCGATATCTCCTCTATACCTATGGACACAAATCGGAGCGAGCTCCTCTGTGTTAAGCGAGGTAGATTTCTGCGCGCCCTTTGCATGATCAAGGCTCCATTGCCAGAATCTACCGCCTTCATTACTGTGATAGTACAGATGCGGATGCAGATGCAGATTTTGGGATTGTTCGGATTTGAATGCCAACTACTTATGATCCGAAGTTCGCGTGGTTCCATCATGTCAAAAATCTGGATTTTGACGAGGTGGTCCGGATAAGAATTAGTTAACACGGTTATGAGATGTGCCGACAGACATGCAACAAAGACTCCCCTACCCGTCAGATTCCAAGACTACTACATCCGGTCGGTGAAGTAACCTTTTATCGTCGGGTATTCATTTACACACAGGCACACGGTGAACAATGAGGGCAAACGCCTTTTTTCATTGCGGAACGTCTCCGCCCACAGAATTACAGCTCCTTTAACGCCACGCCATGCTCCAAATCTCGAGCCCCTCACGTTACCTTTCGCCCTCATCAGTCATGACTACCATTCTTGCAATTTTCTCTTCGTCCCGTTAACCTTGATTTCCAGAATATACTTCTCCCGCGTCCGATCGACACCAAAGAATAATTCCACAATGGCAATCACAGTCTGAATCATTAGCAGCACCATTCTCATCACGAAGTCCCTCAATCTAAACCTGGCCTTGTCTCTGCCAAATGTGCTATCTACGAAATTGAACGGTAGGACTGCACCGAGGTGATCTTGCGCAACCTTGATCCCGCTGGAGAAGCCATCTTCGTGGAAGCCGTAGCCTGTCCATGCGCCACAGTAGCTGATGTTGCGGGTATTCTGGATGCGAGGGAGGTCATACTGAGATTGGATGGCTTCATTGTTGTAAAGCGGGTGAGAGTAGGAGTAGCGTCCCTGAACGAGTTCCTGTGGTGGGAGGTGAAGCGGGTTGAGTGTTACGAGAACATCGCCGAAAATTTCTCGTGGGATGTGTTGAAGGATGTTCATGTTGTAAGTCAGGCATACTTGATCGACGTTAGCACCCATCAAGGATGATTCTGTAATGTAGTTCCATGCCGACCATGCTTCTTTGTTTTTGGGCATGAGTGAGAGATCGGAGTGCATGATGACGGTATTTTTGCTGGTTTGGAAGCCGGAGAGGATCTCGATCTCTTCTTGATCGGCTTCCGGTTCTATTATTGATAATGCTTGATCTCCATGGGTTGCTACTATGACATGGTCGAACACAGTAGAATCTCCATCCTGGGTACGAAGACGGACACGACCGTCTTCTTCGTTGGTCAAGGTTGAGACTGCGGTGTTGAGAAAGACGTGGTTCGGTGGGAAGCCTTTCATGACTGCATCAATGTAGCTTTGCGCTCCATTGGGCAGGGTTAACCATTGTGGTCTTTCTCCGACGGTAGTGAGCAGATGATGATTCCACCTAGATCAATATCAGTCTCCGGCACTAACAAGCTGCGTAATTCCGACTTACATGAAGCGTACGAGAGTCACAGCTGGAAATTCCAGTGTACACTTTTCTGGACTCGTACTCCAGACAGCAGCCGTCATAGGTATCAAATAATCGTCCCTGAAAGCATCAGAGTATCCTTCCTGGGCGAGATAATCTCCAATTGTCTGTTCTGCCTCCTTGCTGTCCTTGCCATCCGGGTCCGGATAATCTGGGACCCTTTGGTCAACCTTCAGCAGATCCAAGGCAAAATGGTTGAAGCGTATTATATCGAAGATCATCCTCCACATCATGGGATTTATGATGTTCCATCTCTGCGCGAAGACTGCTTTCAGTGATGTGCCAGCCCATTCGAAAGCTCCCTTATCCCGCGAAACCCCAAATGTCATCTCCGTCGGCACCGTCGGGACTTTGGTACTCTTTAGGAAGTTGATGAAGTTGGCTGAGTTCAATTAGCGATCGTGCAGCAATGTAGTGCAAGTGGCTCACGATATGTTGCAGTATTCAGCACAATGAATCCCGTGTCTACTAGCGTCTTGAATTTGCCATACTTGAACTCCTGGGTATTGGTATGACCACCCAATCGATCTGCCGCCTCATACAGGTAGACATCATGATGGGTACGATTGAGAGCCCATAGGGCACCAATTCCAGCGGATCCGCTTCCCACGATGGCAACCTTCTTTCTAGGGACTCGTGTTAGAGCCATTGAAAAGAGAGGTTGGGATGGAATGTATAGAATGATAATGATATATAACAGAAGAATAACTAGTAGAAGATGATCATAGGTGGTTCTCCTAGTCGTCGGTCCTCTGGAATATATTTAAGAATAGATACATTCGCGTACGATGGTTTTCTGGAGTTCCAGGCAGCAGGAGATGTTCTATTATTTGATGCTTGTGACGGCATGTCGTTGGTTCTTCTTTCTTTTTGGGTGCAGGTGGAGGTGGATGTCTTGGTGGATGGTCTGCAGATGCAGCTTGAGAAATGCCAGTGGCTGCTAATCGCCGCTTGCAGGTGGGACAGGAACACTGATGAGGCGGGGAGGACCAGTATTGGAACCAATTGAGACAACTTGTAAAGGTATCAAACGTGTCAAGGTATATATAGGTTTGTGATCGGACCATATCACAGGAAAAGAATAGAGTGTATATATATCAAAGGCAACTTCCTATAATAGAAGACCGCTAGCGTCAGAAAAGGACACACTTGCTTGCTGCTGTTTGTTTGAGATCTATGATGTAGCCAAATAGTGGGCACATCACGAAGAGGTCCCTGAACACGCTCACGACAGTCATTGGGCATCAACATAAAGATACTAGACATCGTGATACTAAGAAGCGGTGAATAAATGGCTAAATGCTTCTTTACAGATCAAGTGAATTGAAGCAGCTTAGGCTAATAGTACAAGCACAACAAAAGTGACTTGGTCAAAATCCATCTGTTAGCCTTGTGGATTCTCGCAAGTAGCCTTATGACCCACTCTGCCTGCTATGGGTAACTTTGAGCCAAGCAGCGATCAGACGGCAACGACGTGCTACTGAAGTCAACAGATAGTCACCAATTCATCCCTCACACATAAAAATAACATAACATCAAAATGGCACACCCATTAGACACAGATGCTGGCTCTGAGCTGTTCAGTAGCTACGAGGCTGAGCTTAAACTTGTCCAAGCAGATCTTAACCAGAAGTTAGACCAGATTCCTGATCTTTCGGGCGAACCACGGAAAGCTGCCATCAGCCAGGCTGAGCGCGCGTTGGAGGAAGCTGCCGAGTTGCTGGATCAGATGCGATTGGAGAAGTCGAACATTCCATCTGCGACACGGACCAAAGTCAACCAGCGCTTTCGCAACCATGAGGTATGTTACACCTGGGCTCTATACATGGCGCATAGGCTATCTGAGTTCATTGATCACTTGCTAAAGTGTTTGCAGTCAGACATAGATGTATACAAGAGGAAACTCAAATCCCTGTCAGACGACCGCTCCGCTCTGTTTGGTGCCAGATACTCCGATAACCCAAATGACGTACAACTCGAGCAAAGACAACAACTCCTTTCCGGCACAGACAGACTAGATCGTAGTTCACAGCGTCTCAAACACAGTCAGGCATTGGCAAACGACACCGAATCCATCGGAGCAAGCACGCTCGCCGATTTGCATAGGCAGCGAGAAACGATCCAGCATACGGGCGATATGCTGCAGGAGAGCGAGGGCTATGTAGACAGAAGTGTGAAGACCTTGCGGGGGATGGCTCGTAGGTAATGTCTTCCCTACCACCCCGATTTTGAAAGCTGGGGAGGGGGCTAACATAATCTAGGATGGCTACAAATCGGATTATAACGGTGTGTATCATCACGGTCCTGGTCCTTCTCATCATTTCGGTCATTGTTAGCAAGTTCACATGATCGCGTTATTGGCAAGGCGTTTAGGGAGTGCGAGTTGGCTTTTTTAGCAGATGGACAATATCACTGCATGCTTTGTACAAGTCCGGACTTGTCGGTTACTGTCTTTTGTATACCATGCATACTATCATGTTCCCAGTACGTTGTATCTCCGGTGCGTTTATTCAAGGTCTCCTTCAACTGCAAAAAGAAATTCAGGCTATCCACAGGTTATGCTCGTGCGTTCAATCTTTGAATAACGTGGTTTATCACCGAGTCATGGAATGTTCCTTGGCATAGAACTTCAAACATAAATAATAACCCTCACAAAAATCGATAAACTTTTACAAGTTAAATTCCGAGGAGCTAGAAATGTTTTCTTCTATCTGACAAGTTCGTGCCTTACGGCCAGTATTTCCGCAAGTGCCACAGCGTCTTTTAGACGATTGACCCTCGACCCGATTATCCCTGGTGACGGGCAATTCTTCGCTTTACAAAAGTTGTTTGTGAGAGAGCCTCGGTGGGTTTATGAGTTGTCTGAGACCCAAGGGTCGGCATCGGTAGGGAGAGGTAAAGCAGGAGATGGTGTCCGTAATCTCACATCAAGCTTTGAAATAACAGCTTGAGGGTCGAA
>MU254100.1:0-29589 GCA_019669825.1 Calycina marina
GCAGGTGTTAGTGAAAACCCCTGAGCTCGTGATCCAGTTCGCAAGATCAGAAGCACCATTTGCTGAACCCAGTAGATAGGAGATCTTATCTCCTGGTACAGTAATATTCAGTCTGTTTACTTCTCAATTTTGCGTGATTTATCACGTGTGCGCAATCTAACCTATAACACCCTGGCGTGAGTCACACCAGGTGCCAAGTCTCATTGCGCAGGGGCTTAGAGCCTCAACTCCAGAACATTACTTTCATGAAAACACCATAATATGGCACCATCTATGCCTACTAAGGTCCAGAAAATGACTGAATACGATACTGTGAAGCGAATCCGATTCTTTGATGCATGGGCAAGAAAGAGATGTAGCACAGGTGTTGTACATACGCGAAGATCCGAAGTCAACATACCAACTTCGACAGCGCGTTACTGGCTTAAACAACGCGAATCTCTAGGCCCTGCAGGACTCAGATCAACGAGAAGAAGAGGCTCTAAGTATGGAGCAAAGTCTGAGGTATCTGCAGATATATTGGCTAAGATTACGGAGCAAGAGAATCCACTTCATGGAAAAGGGTACCCAGATCAAGTTGCAGAGCTTGAATTGAACTGCGCACCTCGAACTTTACAGCGCCATTGTGCCAATGCAGTTGCTTGGCGATTTTGTAAACCGGTTACGACTGAAATCTCCGGAAAAAACAAAGGTCTGCGGGTGGATTACGGTCTTGAACACAGGGACAAGACTCTGACGGCTTTCAGGCAGCATACCTGGTTCACGGACGAAGTACATTATCTCTCTGCTTCACTGCAGAATGAGCCGAAGTACGAGCTTCGATTTCCGGGCCAAAAGCGATGTTTTTAGTATATTTGTGAGGAGAAAACAACTGGTTTACGGGTCACGGTAAACGTTGCCGGTGGGATATCGTACAATTGTAAGGGAGCTCTGATATCTTATAAGGACTCTATGGAACCATCAGAGAAGGTTGCAAGACCTCATAAACCACGGAAATATAAGTACGAAAGCGATGATGAGTTCAAAATTCGACTAGAGACTTGGGAACGCGAACAACCTGAAGTGGAAGTTTTGCCTATAGGGAACGCAATGTCAGAAGAGTTTATGCTACAGAATTTCTACCTAAACATATCCATGAGATTACGGCTTTTAAAGAGCGTTTGCAACATGATATTTACCTACAGGAGGATGGAGATCCATCGCATAGTAATAAATCAACCAACAACCCTTGCATCACAGTCATTACTCATACTATTCCCCAAATATACCCCCTGAGATGCAGATCTCTTACACTAGTTCATCCAATCCAATCGCCTGAACTTAATCCAATTGAGATTATTTGGTTAATAATAAAGCAAAGATTGCGTGGTGGGAAGTGGTCAACGGTTGCCGAATTTAAAGCTGCAATTCAGCGAGAATGGGATCGAGTAACGATAGAAGATATTTGAAAAAAGATCAGAGAGATTTCCTGGCGTTGCAAAAGGATAAAAGAGCTTGGAGGCAAGAGAGTTAGGTCCTCTGTAGTAATATTGTAAAATTAGTGAAATTTTGGCTCTGTGCTTCCTGATCTGTGACCCCTGCGCAATGAGACTTGGCACCTAGTGTGAGTTGATTATCCGCTTACGTAAGCCAACAATGCTTTAAGCACTTGGAGCATTTCCATTATCCTATCGCTACCTATATCGTCGTTGTGGGCGAGTAAACATCGACAACACTTAGAGCGTCATGCCACGGGCAATCAGAGGTATGATGATACTACGTCATGTTGCTGCAGGCGCCGTCAGAATACACTGACAAGCTCCAGGTGTGCTTGTGAAAGTCGATCCTTCCATCAAGGCCATTATCGTCAACATCGATGCTGAGAACCATGCATTCATCATAGAAGACTTGGACGAAGACCACCTTGTGATCAAAGAAAACATGGTCAGTGTTCTGAAAGGGCGAATCGATGAGGTACGGCTGATCTGAGACGGAAATGCTGAGTCCAAGGCTAACAAGACCAGATATTGGCTGCGGTCTTGACTGTGTCAAATCCGAACGGAGCGGAATCTGATTCAGACTACTAGTTAAATCTGTTATTGGAGCACCTGGGACGTACTGAGTGAAAGCGCAGAGTAATGTATATATATATATATATATATATATATATACATTCCCCAAAAGGTTGCCCGTTGGAAGGGGTTCGCTTAGTCATCGCTTGCCGCTTCGCTCGCCCTCAACTCTCCTTCGCCTCCCTCCACGCTCCCCCGTGCTCCTCCTCTGCTCAAGCGGCAGCCCCTATCTGGTTAGCTTTCAGCTGGGTGTTGATGGTTTTGTGCAACTTTTGGCGATTTCCTGGGATGGTCGGTCTGTCAGCGCAGGCAGCCCACAAGGTCTCCAATTATGGCTCCCATTCTAATAACTCTGGGAAACGACCATGGGTCCACCTGGTCTGTCTTGCCACACAAGCGTGCCTGTTATTTCCTCCCATGGCAAACTGTCTTGATCTTGTCTGGCATTATATAGCCACATCCCCTTCCTTTCACACCTCATCATGATCACTTCACCGGTCCTACACTCACGAATGCTGCTCCTATCATAAACTCTGTGGACCCCTCTATTTCTCAATCACAATCTCATTCGTTCTTATCTTTATCACACTCACCTGTACAACGTTATGGTCAGACAGCAGAAGAAGACTGCGGCCGATATCTTCGATGCTGCCGAACTGAATGGGGCACGGCCAGTTGAGGAGACCGATATCAACGGTGACCCTGTGCCTAGCGTTATTCAGCCTGGAACTGAGATCAACTATGATCGAATGCTTGATCTCTGGGATGAGTACGTCCATAGCCCTAACATGGCTTAGAGAGAGCATCTACTAAGTTTCTCCTCTATGGAACAGGTTCGAGAGAAGATATCCTGGAAAGAGCCCTCACGATTTGCAGACACTGAAGCACTTTATGGACTACTGTGTGAAGGGCTGGAATGCCGTGCAAAGGATAGACCGTAGCACGAGTGAACAGAAGAAGATCGGATATACTACAGTGAGGCAAAGATTCACAGATTTTCTTGCTGCTTGGCAGCAGAGACCGCGGAACAAACAGATTCCGCACGAAGTATCATCATCGATATATCGAGTTCGTAACCGTTCCATCTCTAGATACCACTCATCTTGCTTACTTCCTCTAGCATATGAAAACCGCTAAGTTCCGAGCCACTGTATCAACGGAGATCCGTGTACGGCATTACTTGACAGTGCCATATTTTCGAATCTTGATGGAACATATGTGGACGAAAGATTGGTGCCAGTATGGTCATGGAGGAACCTTAGTGAACGACTATGGGAGACAACTCTTGAGCATTTACAGCTCGAGCAGAGTTGGTGAGTTTATTGAGTCACGTGCGCGGAAAGGCTCCGGCCGCGGATTGCTATACAATGTAGATCTACCACTCTTACCAATTGACAGAGAAGTCTAACCAAGATATGAAATTAGCATATGAACTTTGTCGTGATCAGGAATGAGCAAGGAGAGGCAGAGACTGCAATTTGCCCGATCAGAGACGCGAAGGGAATGTCTTTGACCCCTCAAGGGTAAGTATTTCTGCCAGAGACCTACTTTTATTGCTTGGTAATCTAACACAGAACATAGGAGACCACAACACGGGATGTATGAAGATATGGAAACGCTATTCGCGTGTGTTATGCTTCCCGCACTTGTGATTGCTTTAGCAAATGATGCTTTCCAAGATTGCCACTCTGAAGAGGAAATTCTTGCGATTCCCCCACCACTTGCAGGTACGGTTCATCATCTTCGAATAAAAGAAGAGATGCTGGAGATGCCTTTCTTCCAGAGATTCAATGCAAACGGCCCTACAGGCCAGATCGAGAAAGCTGGTCCAGCAAGTACTAGGGACGTAAAGTTAGGCCACAGGGCTGGTTTCCCAGTGAACCTTACAGGTCATTGCAAAAGAAGAGAAGCACTTGTCAAAGCAGAGAGTATGTTGAAGTAAATCTCTCATCCTATTTTGTTTTAAGGCTTACAATTGTAGCGAATGGCTATTCCGAGGATGCGAGAAAACAGTTCGCTGGACATCGATGTGATATCTTCTTGCCTGGATATGCATCATCGATAAGCACGATCGATGGTGCTGCTAGCTGGTGGGGTACTAGACCACGTGGATTTATGTTCGAGGTATTTCGCGGCATGTCTCTGCAATGGTCCCCGCAGATGGAGCAGTCTTTACCAGCTAAAGTTACGGCGGATCTGGCCCAGCGAACCGACTTTGTGGCCCTTAGCGAAGAGCTCATGGAATTAGGCGAGAAGCTGAAGCTCGTAGTCGAGGAGGATGAGATCAAGGCACTTTGCGATCACCGTGACGAAGTTTATCAGCGTAGGCGCCAACTTATGGCTGACGAGCTGCAGAAGTGGCGAAAGCTTCAGTCGCGTAACATCCTTGATACGCAAGCCTCAGTTATGTCTCTACCAAGTTTCTTTGATCGCGTCCGTCGTTTGGATTCACCACGTGATGAATTGGCATCGTTGCTCTTTCTACAGGTTCCACTCCGCAGCACGGCAGGCCGCAGTGCTATTCGCAACATGATCAGAATGTATCAAGAGAATCCGAAGGTTGCTTATCGCCCTAGTTTACGACCAGAGAATGGCCGTTGCTCAGAGGAAACATGTGCTGTATCAATGGAAACGTTCGTCATCCCATGAAAGACTCAGCCACCTTGAATCCGGTGATCATAGCTAATTGTGTGCTTACAGAATTACGGTAGCCAACCGATGGGATCATATCTTCCGGTGTCGAACGATGCGCCTTGAAAACAAGCATGGCTTTGCAGAGCTATGCCTCCAATGCGACAAATGGATCACTAATGATATTGAATGGGAGAATCACTGCCAGCAACACGTCGATAATTACGAAGAGCTGCCGGCACAGTTCAATCAAATCAAGTATCGGTACACACCCGCAACCGCAGCTCAATGCATGTTTTGCCTGTTTAATCCGAAATTGCTTGCTCCCATCAGGTACAAGCAATACAAGAACATCCATTACTGGAAGGAGCACTTGAATAACCACTTTCTGGAATTGGAAATGGCACATAAACCAACTATTGACGGCTCTAAGGCTATTCCGTGTCCTGATCCACGCTGCAGCTTAGCTTTCAGTTCTGTAGACGAGCTACGGTATCACAGTCAGGACGCTCACTGCTGTGATCTTCAGAAGTTTACTGCACGCGGCTCCACAAGTCGTGCTATGTCAAAGGAGAATTCTAACTGTTCCAGCGAACCAAAAGCGCTGGATGAGACAAAGCAAATTGACTTCGTCAATGAGACTATGGAAACATTACCATGTCTATGTCTCGAGTCTTTTGCCCCCGAGGATGATACGGGTATTAAGAGGAAGAGGGGAAGACCAAGGAAGCACTGTGTTACATCATCTGGGGAATTGCACTCTCCGGCTCCGAAAGGCGAGCCAAGTTCGAAAACAAAGAGGGGGCGCTCAACGAAGTACGGCAGTAAATTGGGCCTGGCGTCTCCCTCAGTTAAGGGGAAGCTTGGAATTAAGAGAACGAGGGGAAGACCGAGGCGTTACAGTGCGTCATCCACGGGATCATCCTATCGCTCAACAAGCTCCCAAAGTCATGATGTGCAGGACCTTGAGTTAGGGGATGAGTTAGAAGTGTCGAACAACGAATCCGAGAGTGAATCTGAATATGAGCTTGTGGAATCAAGCGAGCGTCACTTTCTACAAGGGGGTTATTGGGTGAGTAGCAAGAGAAGGAGGAAGGACAATTACTTAGTTACGCTATCTAGAGCTGTTGCATCTAGGCCTCAAATTGTGATTTATGTTTAGCGTAATTTTTCAGTTGATGGGTTGGCGTAATGTATTGGCTTTTTTTGGGCTTTTTACAGTCATTCAATCACCTAATCTTTTATAGATAGTTGCGAAGTTACTTTCGCATTGATCTATTGCCTATATTCACTGAAACATTCATCCGTCAAGTTCAGGTCTCGCTTCTTCAAGAAAAGCTGAGACTTTTCTTATGGCTAGATCATATTTTGTGGTTCTAGCTTGACACCGCTCTGCTAGCAACCTCCACTCCTGTACATCAACTCCCAGTCTTTCTCTTTCTTTCTGTGCCTCTTGTACACTTATCTGCAACTCATCTACTTTTATTTCAGCCTGCCGTCTCATTTCCTCCTCCGATTCGGCTCGTTTCTGCCATTGCTCAATTTCTATCGTTTGCATTTCTAGGCGGTTTTGGAGGTCGTGAATTCTCGAACTAAAGCTAATGCTACCTTTTGGGCAATTTACATACTCTTTGGTTAGTTGAAATGCGAATATAAACATACGATCTTGCATACTGTGATAGCCACGCTTCCCGCGATGTGTTCGCGCGATTTTTCGTTCCCAACTGCCTCGAATGATAGACCAATTTCACTATACAACTCTTTGGGGGTACCGACTGAGTGGTCGCTTATATTCTTGGAGAACAGGTGCTCCTTGTCGGTCAATCTCTCCCAGACATATGCATCGTCGGGGCTAGGTTTGAGCCTCACTTGGGAAGGTTCTATCATAATTCCCAACCTATCTTCTAAAGCATGCGTTAACGATGAAAGTAAGGCGATTGTAGACTTTACTTATATGTTCTGACAATCTCTCTCTGCATTTTTTGTTCCATTCGGAGCGATTTAAATTATTTGATCGTTGAGTCGTCATCGTGTAATCTTTGGCTATGCCGCTATGGCTAATGGGTACAAGTACTGTGTTCCAAACGAGGCTAATCCAACAAAAACCTACGATACACCTACGATACACCTATCTCGAGAATTACAAGCTTCGAATTAGTCGTTTGACCTATCAAGAGCAAAATTTCGTACACTTTTTGTTCTTAGATTTCATTCCTTTCTTCTATTCTGACTTGAAATTATGAGCCAATTGTGCATGAGCGCCTTTTCTGGAGGCTGCCACATTAGGCCAACATCTCCAGCCAGTTTTGGAGGTCATTTCGTGAATGCTACAATTTTTGAAGAAGCTTAGCCATAGAATCACTTGCTATCCCCGATTCCAGATGATCGGCAGAAATAAATCGATCAAGCTTCAGCACTCATCACACCATGGACAAAAACTCGAATACGCGGAAGGCTGTAGGCGAGAAAAGAAAAAGGGGTAAAAAGCCTACGAAGAAACATATACTAGGCAGAAAGACGGGGTCAAAGCGCAAGACACAAAGTCAGACAGCCAACTGCTTATACTATTCCTTAACTTCTAACCCAGCCTCAAGATGTTAGCGTAAGTGATCCAATTATTATCCCGGCTGACGACAAAGAGGGCTCGATCGTTAGTTTGGTTCGCTCTTGGGATTCATCTTCCCAGAAGGAGATCCTTGAAAAGCATACTGGAAAGTCACCTTGCAAAGAATGTGGCATTGCAAAGGAGCAGATTCTCTGTCTTTTGGAACTCTCACAGTCACACCTACCACCGGATCTACCCTTCTCAGAGAAGTCAATGGACTCGCTGGAATAAAAAACATATCTCTGCGCGATTCACAATCATATGGTGAATCCCTTTTCCACATTCACCACCCCAAATTTCTCTACGCTCAAAGAAGACACGGACGAGGAGACTGTAAATCAGGCTTGTAAAGAGTGTGGAATCCACCAGGCGTATATTTTAGTCTTGTTGGACTGTTCACGCCCATACCGGACAAATGACAACTCTCGTTTTGGCTGAATACTTTATGGTACGACGGACGAGCGCAATCATGGAAAAGACACGGAAGATGAAGAACGTCACCAGTTCATGTTCAGGATGTATTTTGGTGCGATTACTGCGTATGTTGAGAATCCCTTCGGCATCGATGACCAATCTTCAGAAGACGGTAGTTCAAAAGATGATGCTTCAGAGGATGTTACTATAGAAGGTGATATCAATTGATCTATGCATAGTGCTATTGTTTGGTCTCTTAGGCTATTTGAGCTCTAGAAGCTATTTTTTACAATCTAAGCTTATTGCTCTTGATCATTTATTCTCGATAAGTAAAGTACACTCGGGAACTTTCCTTTTTCTACTCAACAAGTTGCATTAACTTAATGGAACATTCTAAGAGGTCGGACACTAGTCGAAGGACTTGTCGTGGAGCCGAAGCTACTTCAATTTCGCATATTACGGTTTACATGAATAATTCCTATAGGACTGACTTCCATTTCTTCCTTGACCTCGATTTAACTAATCACAGATGTCAATAACCAAATACATAGAATATATAAGTGACATTGTAGGGGCAAAAGATCTATCGCTGGTTCTAACCCACCTCTTCTACATAATCTCTAATAGATGCAGCACTATTCAAGCATAGAGGTTAAAATTTCCCATGCAGGTGATGAAATGCACTGAGTAAACCAGCCCAATGTGTCAATTCAGCCACTATAACTATGATATGGAGTATCTGGTGGCTACTGCCAAAAAAATCGTGTCTCTGGGGATACCATCTTTCCGGTATTCTAATAGCATAGACTATGGCACCAACTAAATTGAGACTCGCTGTTAGTCCCATCCACTTCAGACCCATTCTAGCATTTTGCATATCCCAACCATAAAGTACAACGCCATGGATAACAAAGCAAGCTGCAGAAAGTCCGAGCCCAGAGTATATAGCAGCCCTGACCGGCCTAAGAGCTGGACCGTAGAGTCTGTTCGAGAGAGTAACAGTGGTGCAAGAAGTTGCCAGGACCGTAATTAATAACCAGTATAGTTTTTGGAGCGTTGCATCGTGGTAGAATCCGTAGTAGACGGAAGGGATGGTGGACCCCCATATCAAAACTGCAATGCCCAAGTAATCAAGGTTGTTGCTTAGGTTTGACACAGCTGCGGTTTGAAGTGATATGGAAGGAAGTCGAGAGAAGAAAGCAGATAGCGACGCTTAGGAAGAAGATCAAGAAGACGACAACATCGCTTAGTTCGGTATTTGGATACTGAGGATAAACCTTGGTCTGCATATAGAATGGAAGAGCTGCAAAAATAATAGCACCAAGAAGGTGAGTATAAATATTTACGGACTCGTTATGGATATATCTCAGGCTCTTTAATGATTGACGGTAAGATCCAGAAGAAGGGCGATAGCCAGCGAGTATGAATTCATTGTCGCGTCGCCAGGTAGGCAATTGGTGCCACGATAACAAGGGGAAGGGATCGGTTGCTCTTTTAGCTTGAAGCTTGTCTAGTAAACGATATGTTTCTGGAAGCTGCATCTTACTTCTGTGTGAATGCGATCTTAATTTATATAACATATCGACATTGGTATTCTTGACCGCAGTGTGCTCGACCGTCTCTTCAGGGATAAATGATAGAGATGAAGATGTGATTTTGTCACTTCGTACTGGTTTTAAACAGACCAGACTTCTCTGAAAGTGCTAAGTGATTTAAATGGTATAAATAAGTGGATTAATTGATACAGAAGTAAAAAGCGCGTTTTCCTCCCTCTCCTTAGCGTCCATAAATGGCGCTGCAAATTTGGACTCAGGACTACAGTTGTTGCTTTCTATCCTTTATGCAGTAATTCTAGTCAAACTCGAACACCCCTCTTCACTAGCTTTAACTTCTCCTGTCCAATTATGATGAGATGGTTATTTTTAAGCGACTAAGGCTTAGGAAATGGCGATCTTGCAGTTCACAGGCTTCTCAGCTTTTGGGACGACGATGCTGAGGAGACCGTTCTCCATCGAAGCCTGAACACGGTCCTGATCGACGAGAACATGGAATTTGAAAGATCGACTGAACTCGCCAATAAGACGTTCAGAAAGCCAGTATTTCTCTATGACTTGCGGTGGTTGAAAAGCAGCGGTACAAGTCTCTTCGTATATGGCTCGTTCATCCTCGACTGTTTCGTGTAGACTGGATGCCTTGCCAAAATCAGTAGTAGCGCTCCTGCTCATGTTTCCTTCAACAAGTTTCATAGGTGAAATGCTAGGGCGCTCAGAGTGACCCCGAATGGTCATGGTCTGGGAGTCGGTGAACTCGATCTCAATATCTTTCTTCTGTACACCTGCCAGCTCACCATGAAGAAAGAAAGCATCTGGAAGCTCGATAAAATCATATTTTGGACTGAATGCTGTCTGACGACCACTAATGCGAACAAATGATGGAAGAGAAAAAGATGGACCCGGAGTATTTGTGGGTGATGGGGCCTCTATTGAGGGGAAGAGTATAGTACGACGAGTCGACATTATTCTGGCAGTTGGAGGGACTGTATCCATGCTATGTATTGTAGGCACTCTGAGGAACACGGGGAGGTTTTTTCAAGTTGAGAGGATAGGAACAGAACCATGATAAAAGCACCAGTAACAAATTTTTGCAAGCGGACCTAGCTCCAAAAGTGACCCCAAACAAGGACTCTACATTCTATGTGTTACATTTGAAACTGCACCAATTACAGTCGCTTGCATAACCAGCTTCCCTTTAGTTGCAGTAATCAAAAGTCGAGAGTCGCTTAATGTCGGCTATATGACTAATCAATGTCTGACGGATCATACATTCCCCGGACCAGCCAGAAGTGGCTCGTGCAGAACCCTAGCGATTCGAATCAGGTGGGATGCGGGAGAAGCGGGGCAGCATTGCGACGGAGACAGAAGAGACGGAAAAGAGGTTTATAGCCAAATGGAGGAAGCATTTCGACGAGAATCGATACTTTCGCTTCAATGTCGATCAGGGTCTACAGAGTATCGGGCTTGATGAGCATAAGCAGAAAGGTGCAATGGAATCTGCGACTGACAGGTATCTGGTCAACCAGGCCCAGAAGAACCGTGTGCGGGACTGTATCGAGAACTTGAACTTGAAACAAAGTGTGTATATCGTCGATTTTTCGTAGCACTATATAGTAAACATAGAGCTGATCGGCACAGACAAAACCGAGACCACATTTGCGACTATTGTAAATGTGAGTGACGCTATTACATCAGATGAATCTCGCTCATCTTGCTTAGGAGTTTGCAGTCTTCAGTATCCAACAGCAAGCAGGTATGGAGTCTTCTACTCAGCCAACCCCTATTAATAGTACCATAGCTGTATATAATGTTCATTGGCTTATGCCTTTTGAAAGAAATCCTTCCTTTACCGGTCGCGAATCTGAAGTAGCTCGAATCGAAGATTTGCTCTTCACAAAGGATCAGAAAAGTAAGATCGCTGTCTCCGGGCTTGGAGGCGTTGGCAAGACCAGTCTAGTGATCGAACTTGTCCACCGCACTAGAGAAAAGCATAAAGATTGTTCCATTTTCTGGATCCCAGCGACCACTATGGAAAGCGTGCAACAAGCATACCGAGATATTGCCCAACAGCTTCGGATACCCGGATGGAAAGAGGACAATGCCGATATTAAGGGATTAGTTCGAGATTTTCTGGGCAGCAAAGACGGAGGCCAATGGCTTCTCGTATACGACAATGCTGATGACATGGATCAGTGGTTTCACAATTCTAAGGACGAGCACACAACTCGTTGCCTCGTTGACTACCTCCCTAAAAGTACACAAGGAGCCATTGTCTTTACTACGCGCGATCGGAAGATAGCCGTCAAGCTCGCCAGGCAGAACGTGGTAGACGTTCCACTGATGGACGAGAGTACCGCTCGGCAGCTGCTCAGGAATTGCCTCGTGGATCAGCGGCTCCTAGAACCTCTGGACAAATCAACAGCCTTGCTTCAGCAGCTCACTTTCCTGCCACTGGCTATTATTCAAGCGGCTGCATATATCAACGCGAACGGTATAGGAACTGCGGATTACCTGTCACTTTTGAATGATCAAGAAGAGGAGGTGATCGGCCTTCTTAGCGAGGACTTTGAAGATGACGGAAGATATCGTGGTATCAAGAATCCAGTAGCGACAACATGGCTGATCTCATTCGAGCAGATTCGGCGGCGCCACCCTCTGGCAGCCGAATACCTCTCATTTATGGCCTGTATAGAATCAAAAGACGTGCCACAATCGCTGCTTCCGCCTAGTCTATCACGGAAGAAAGAAGTGGATGCGATTGGTACTCTAGATGCCTATTCGTTTATCATTAGACGGCCAGCAGACGTAGCTCTTGACATCCATAGTCTAGTACATCCTGCAATGCGAAATTGGCTCCGGGAAGAAAATTTGCTTACTCAGTGGAGTGAAAAATGTATAGTGCGATTAGCAGAAGTGTTTCCAAGTCACGACTACCAGAATAGAAGTATTTGGAAGAAATACCTGACGCATGCGAAATACGCTCTAGACTCTGATATTATTGATAAACATGGGGAATATAGGATCGATCTAGCAAGGAAGTTTGGAATGTGTCTGTATAGTGATGGACGATGGAATGAAGCCGAGAACTTGGATATGCTGGTGATGGAGACGAGGAAGAGGGTGTTGGGCCAGGAGCATCCAGACACGCTGACCAGCATGAATAACTTGGCTTTCACATGGAAGCTGCTCGGCCGGCTAGAAAAATCTATTAAGCTCTTGGAAGAATGTGTGATGTTTTGCAGTCAGGTTTTGGGCGCCGATCATCCTAATACCATAGCTTCCTCTACAACATTACTTGAATGGCAAACGGAGAGTCTTACGGGTTAGGATCTTAAAGTAATGATATAGTCTACTATTTAGAATATGAATAACTTACTATGTTAATACTGAATATAGACTTCTAGTTAGATTCTCTATATTGTATATATAACCTTTAGATACAAAGACCCTACACGCAACATACTTCATTATTGTGATTGAGATTGGTCAAATTGAGCAGTTTACGAGCTAGGCTGCATGCAGCTAGACTCGATAGATAGACCGGCTCTAAGCGACATTTAATGTTTTGGCTGCTGCACAGAGGGGAAGGCGGTTATGCAAGCGACTGTACTTGCCATTAGCACAACATCCATTACAATAACCGCCCTATACAGACAAGAACCCAAAGCCTTAACTTACTAACGGCAGCCAATAGAGACATGGCGCCGAAAGAAGCGTTCTTTTTTGACTTGACGTCCAAAAAAGAGGACTTTGCCTTTTAAGCTCCACTTCTGGCCACGGCCTCCAGTCCTGGCTCCAAGAGCTTGACAGTCCAGATCCTGTCTATGCATGCAGCATTGGCCGGAATGTAATCTTCACATGGTGGCAACCTACAGTATACAAAGTGATGAGCGACTTGGCTTTAGCACCTGGATTGAGCTTGACTCAATTCTACTTGATAGTCAAAACCTGACCTTAACAAGTACAAGGTATAGTCACACTACTAAAAACCTTGCAATCCTATACGGAACTAATTTAAAATGTTTTAATTTATACGGGATTCAGCTTCAAGGTTGACAAGCGCATGTTACAGGGCTCAGAACAACTGGATCTTAGCGGTGCAACCGCAGATCTAACTCTTGTAGACAAGCTAGACAAGCTAGAGAAGTAGAAATGACAGTCATGTGAACTTGATATGTGGCATGATAGGTTGTCATATGCAGTGATTCAAGCAGACGAAGCACCGAAGTTCATTTTCTCGCCATTTTTGGTGGTAGGGATAAAAAGTTCACCCCTGAGAGTTGTTGACTGAGCCTCAGACAATGATTAGGCCAATAGAAAGGGCCCAGTTTCATGGTAGTATAACTACAGTATATGCGCAGCCCAAGAGTGCTAGAACCGATGGCGTCCAAGCACTTGGACAAGGTTGGCACAGTTGCTCTAGCCCTGGGTTTGTGCCCACACCTTCGGGCTAGCTCGTATTCAGTGCTAGCTCTCAACCACCGCCCGAGCTACCAGTCTTTAAGGCGTACTGGCAGCTTCAGGAACTTCTCTCTTATATGAAAGTACGCTATCGTCACGGGGATCCAAAGATTGAAGAAATCGCGCGCTTGCTCTATACTGCAAGACTTGCGAGAGAGGACGAAGATCTCACGCACTTTAGAAAAGTTTGAAATCATGTGGTTAATATCTGGTCCAATTGTTTAAATCAACAGGCGGAGTTTCAAGCTAATGTGACGCTTTCGATCGATGCTATCTATAGTACAGTCCAAAATGGTTCTTAAAGAAGTTGCACATGGGGGATTTTAGTAGTCAAGGAGTCCTCTTTGCAGGGCAGGAGGGATTTGCGCATCTGACCTCAGGGAAAGGCAGGCAATTGCTACTTCCTGAAGCAACCGCGAAGCAGAAATAAAATGAATCTAGGAATAAACATGACCTATTGAAATCTTTACTTCACTCAAGTCAAATCCCCTTCAGTCGAAGCAGACTAATCCAATTTCAGGTCCCATGTAATTGCACTACTTAACCGCTATATCGGAACAGGGAAACTGCTTGCCATTCGAGAACCATTCACTTTTAACGAAGATTGTAAATAATTTGGAGCTCAATAGGTCGGTTATAAACTTGCATAATTGATCCAAAGTGATGCCCTAAGCAATAGACAACATGGCCCCTAGAATGAAAACACAAGATGTGACGAAAGGTATGGTAGCAAAAATAGCAGCTTATTCAAAGGATGCAAAAGTGTGGCAGCAGAACTGGCTGCTCTTTGAAGGATGTAAAAGTGTGATGGAAGAATTGGCTGCTTGTTGAAAGAGGTGTGGCAGCAAAAATAGCTGCTTATAGAATTGGCTGCTTTTTAGAAAAGGTATGGCAGCAGAATTGGCTGCTCGCTGAATGTGGAATAGCAGCAAAAATTGGCTGCTCATTCAGGGAAGTTGCATGTTGGAGCGATGACGACACATGTGACAGCCAAAATAACTGTTTGTTCGAAGTGGTGTGGTACTAGAATTGGCTGCTTGTTGGAAGCGGTTCAGTAGCAAAAATAGCAGCTTATCGAAGTATGTTGAGATGTGGTAGTAGAATTGGCTGCATGTTGGAGGTGCAAAGATGCGATGGTAGAACCGGCTTCCGGCCGGGTCTTGGTGAAGAAACGTTTAAAATGGCTTTGCCTTATTTGGCATGGACCCGACGGCAATTATTTTTGGATACTTTGCCGCCACACTTCCAATCTTGGCAGGGTCCAAGCGCTAAGCGAATAAATGTGGCTGTGAGAGTTGCAACCGCAACAACATCAAGACACTGCAATCGCAGTTCGAAGTAAACATCTCCATACCAGAGAATGCAAGTCTAATCACTCATTCCCCAACTGATTGTTGCTAATTCTTTTGAGGGCTTCATCAAATCTCTCCGCGGACGACCCGATGACTATACAACAAATGATCAATCAACTTCATTTGGTGGAGGCACACCCACAACCCGAATGTATCAATCCATACCCCCTTCTAAAGAAATCCAAAGCTTTTAGCAGTCCTTGACAATGGCTTCGCAATAAATCAACGAACTTCAACCGGTCGATGCTGAATTCCATCAACTTTCCCGGCTCCCTGCAGAGCTTCGCAAGACGATATAGTGGTTTGCTCTACCAAATCAACGCCCTCTTGAAATCAATATCCGGATCGATAAAAAGCACCATATCAAGACTGGAAGGACACGTCTCCATATACATGAGAAAGGGGTCTCCTCCCATCGATATTCAGCTAGACTCAGAAGTTCATTCCATTGTTGCTTGGGAGGATCTCCCATTGGGTTTCATGATACTACAGACGAAATCGCCAGAAATCTTTAGGATCAAGTGTTTTCGGAATTGGCCACCTGAAGAGAATGGAGAGATCATAGTCGCAGAATTCCGGAAAGATCGCTACGAGTGGTGCAGTAGATTTCTGCCGCTGAGATTGCAAGATCTAAGCTTGCCATATCCCATACACAGGATGCGAAAAAGTCGCAGATGGATTATCATAAGTGTTGCACAGACAATGACAATGGGCGTGGAGACTGTTGATAGAGATACCCTCAATTACCAAGTGCTTCAGCTGTATCAAACTCAAAATAGAAACCACAATCAGTGATCTCTAAGGGTGTGGGGCGGGAGCCAATTTCAAAAGGGACTTTATGAACTATACAGTAGGCGTCGATTCTAGTGTCTGCTTTCCACACTCTCTTTACGTTTTTATGCGCCACAGCCTCTAGACGCTAGACCTAATTAAGTTAAAGCTCTTACGCTTAGGCAGCGGTCGCTGCTTTAAGACAAAACGGAATTAAGGCTCGATACTGACAACATTCTATTACTTATGATAACAGTCGGCATTACCGGAAGGCACTGACTTATATCTTACGAAAAAAACTTCCAGCGCTACTAGGTAAACAGTCTATAGTGTAGATGTTCAACTTACACTATGCCTACATCATTCAACGCGCTAGGGAATATCGATGCTGAATATGCTAGAGCTTTCAAGCTCGTGTTAGAATCATGCGAGCTACCATGCAGGACATACCGGAGTTCGCTGTCGAAATCCTTCAGCTTTTTGCCAAGGTGCCTCTAACTGGTCATTTCATCCAGTCAGAGTGCTCAAGCACTTAGCCGCGTTGTCTTAACCGCGACAAGGGAGGGATTTGAGCAGCACAAGAATGAGAATCGATTGATTTCCCTAAATAAAATACTAGTTCTCAGATTCTTTATATACATCACTACTATGATCATTAAATGTTGGTCGATTGTGTACATAAAATTACGCTTCAGCAAATATATACGCTAGCGTTGATTAGCAATTTCGCAGCGTAAGGTAATCTTGGGATTGCATCACCAGATTATTAGACGGCGGTGTTCAGCCGCATTTAGATGACGCTATTGAGATGCACATAGATCTCACAACGATCTAAGCACATTTCCACTACAGGTGATCGCTGGATAGCCACATTGTCCACAAAAGTCTTCATCGCCACCTATAACCAGTTAGCCAAATTTCATCATATCTAGGTTTCTAACCTTATAGAAGGCTTCCAGATGATCAAGAAGCTCGATGCTAGCACGGATATCCATATCTGGTATAGTTCTCAAAGAAATCATTGAGCATACTGCCGATAGGTCCTTGGGTCCAGTGCGTCCGTTTCCAGTGTAATCCAGAGGAAACATCTGCTTGAGAACGTCTAACAATCTCTTCTCATAACGACTATTGAATATCTTCTGGACTTTCTCTGTGAAATAATGGTTGTAGGTTATGGCGTGTCTGTGCCGGTCGTTGAATAAGCCGTCCATTTCACTGGTGGCTGTCTTGAGCAGCTTTTCCATCAACGGGTCGACGTAATGCATGAGCAACGCAACACATGCTTCGGCGTCCATGAGAGTAGATAGTATATCCTCCACATGTTTACGGGCTCTTGTCCAAACGTCTTCTAGATGAGCTTTGGACAGTGACTCCCAAGGCTTCGATTGCACCCTAAAGAAGTCTCCAATCAACATTGGACTGAAAGTTCCCGGCAACTCTCGTCCTCTTGAAGAAATTAGTGTATCTCGAACCCAAGAGATAGCTTCGTCGCTTTTGCCCTCGAGCCCGTTACCCTGGAGTTTGAATCGCTGACCTTCGAGCCGAACTTTTTCAGCGAAGGCGAGATTCAGGTTTTGTACGACGGCTCGAAATCTACGGGCCCTAGATTGTTCACTAGCAAGGTCTCCGAAAAAGTTGTCCTCGTATATACCATCACACGAAGCTCTGCAAATGGTAGTGAAATGTTGGCTGTGCTTTAGAAGATATAAGCGTTGGTTCTCAGCGCTGCCACGTCGGTCCCCAAGTCTTGTGAGAGCCTGTTGTGACTCGTTCAGGGTGTTCTGAATCTCGCGGATAAGAGCTGGCAGCTCTGACTTGATATGATCCAGGAGAACTTTACTCAATCGCTCCCGTAACTGTGCAACGCCTAAGATCCCACGCGGCAAGGTCTTCCAAACTCCCTGCGAGAAGAACTCTTCTTCTATCCGGTCCTTCTCCATAGACGAAACATCTTTCATGTGGAAGTCGCAATTCCTCAGCACGTGCCAACCGAGTCGGAGATGCGTAACGTCATTCAAAGCTAGCTTCACGAACTCTCTCTCGCTCTCAGAGTCTTGGAACAGAGTGTCTGGCTTCGTAATCAAACCCATTGTACGTCTGCCATGTGGATCCACTGCTTTAACTCACTTCAGCACTGTTTGGAGAGCACGATCATTCAACGCAGAGACAACTGCCAGTATGATTGTCCTTGGACGGCGCATGTATGAGTAAACGAGTTCGGATACCACTTCCTCTACAGTTTCGTCATCCTCATCATCATTCTTTGCATGGATCAAGCCGGGTAAATCAACAACCGTTAGATGAGGCCGTGTTGGGCCAGAGATTTCGATGCGAAGGATGTCTGAAGAAAGTTCACTTCCGGGTTTGTCAAGACCTAGAGCAATCTTAGCAGATTCTATGAGTTCTGGCAGTTTGTCGAAAGATTGAAGCGTGTACTGAAAACTGGCGAGTTCTTGACTCTCCTTCTTGGTCCTCTGCTGGCTAGGAACGATGTTGACAACGACTGACTCCATGGAACTCTTGCGAAGAACAAGCTCAGTAGCGAAGCGAGTACATAAAGTATCTTTGCGCGGAAAAGGTATTCCTGAAATGGCCTCTAGGCAAGAGCTTTTCCCACTGGATTGATCCCCACAAACGGCAATCTGTGGTAAGGAGACATGATCGCTAATCCCGGGACGGCGGAGCTTATCGATCTCATCAAGTAGGCTCAGCTGCTCTTCTGATCTAAGAGCGGAGAGATTCAAGGTCTCGAAAGCACCCATTTTGAGACCTTTGAACGTTGTAAAAGCATAGAGACTGGAAAGTCTGAACTGAGATTTGGGAATGCTACAGTATTGTGGTATTGTAGCCAGCGCACCATGCATTTAGCCACCATGTGCTGCAGCTGCCACAGCTGTTCAATTGGCTCAAGTAAAGAAGCACGTCTCTCTCAACCGGCCCGTGCATTCCAACGTGTTTAGTGCCTTGGCTCAAGAAACATTTGTTTCTCATAGCAACTGATGGTAGAGAGTTATCTGGGTGTGAGACGGCTGATCCTGTGAGATGACTGAGAGAGTACGGTAGTTGATGAACGAATGACGAAATCTTGGAGCGAGGTATATAAGAAACATAATTACCCTTGCATTGCGCTTGCGCTTCACTTGAAGCTTCTAAGCCTTGGTTGGGGATTAGTGTGGGGGAAAGCCCTACAAGTACCATACAGTATTCCGGGGACAGCTGTCGTCCTACTCCGTAAGAACCCCGCCAAGTCGTGGGTCAGCACCACCCTACCCCGCAATCTATATTTAGTCAGCCGCATCATCACCGTCTTTCACTTTGTCCTTTTTTTTTTTTTAACCTCTCAAAAGCCGGTCCACTCATATCGCATCCTACCACTAACCACCACTATGACTTCTCCAGTCCAACACCAAAGTCTGTTGAGCACTGTCCCTGTCCCCACTGCGTTCTCTTGGATAGCTACATAGTACTGCTCGAACTTCAGCTACCGCCCATCGACTGTCCCGAATGCAAACAAAGCTTCTCACGCAAAGCATCTCTTGAAGCTCACCAGCGCGACGAACTACATGCCTCCTGCTATAACTGTGGCGTTGTATTTCCTACAAAGGAGCTTCACGCATCACACATGCAATCGCACTCCCTTGCCTTAGTGGGACCGCTATCGTCCACGACACAATTCCGGTGCTGCGACTGCGAGCGCGATTTCAAAAATGAAGGCGCACTCGCAGATCATCTCCGTTGTAGCAGCATCCACAAACCGGCAAAGGGAGGCAAGAACAATAAGAAAAAGAATGAACAAAACAAAAAAGGCCAGGGTAGTCCGCAAAGGAGGTGCGAGAAGTGCAACAAATCTTTCAAGAACACGGATGCGCTGAATTTACATCTATCCTCAGTGCGACACCATCCGCTGAGCGACATTAATTGTCTAGCAGACACGAAATGTAAGAAGCGCTTTAATTGCCCATCAGGGCAGTTGCAACATCTAGAGAGCGGGAGATGTCTGTCAGGGATGACGAAAAGGAAGCTGAATCGCGCTATTACAGTAAATGATGTAGAGCATATCATTACATCGAGAGGAGGTATGACACAGACGCTACTAGAAGACAACCTATCTGCGTCTACAAGTTCGACATCGCAGACTCGAAGTCCGATACTCACTCCAACATCGACCCAATTCCTCGGCTCCTATCCGCCCTCCTTGCCCTCCCTGATCCTCACAGCGGAATCCGCTTTATCAACCAGCGCGAACTTTCACTCTATGCTCACCCATCGGCTTCGCATTCAGAGTGGCTTTCACTTATGCCACATTTGCCCTCCGTCCCGTACCCGCACATTCACGGGCAGGGCACTTCAGCAACACCTGTCATCAAATGTCCATACTCAGAGGTCCACTCTCTTACCAGGACCCCACGATATATCGTTCCATTGCCCGCGTACCTTGATGGGCAAGGGCGATCAGAAGATGCCTTTAAAGCAATTCTCGACTGTGAGTGGGCTAGCACAGTATCTTGAGAGCGGTGCTTGTAATGGGGGGACAGGAAATTTGCGGCGTGTGATAGACTACGTACAGGAGGAGATGAAGGGCATAGGATTTGGCGGATTAAAGCTACTACTCAGCTAGAGATTGGTTAGACCCCTACGGTAAAGCTTGAGCAGTTCTTGCCTATAGCACAGCAATATTTCCCTAGAAACCGGCGCTTGTATTTGAAGGCAAGTTTACGATGACAGTGCCTTGCGCTCATGGGACCGGTGAGAGCTCAATATTTGGGGCGTGGGACAATGGGAGCGCTGGAAGGTTTTTCTTCTTGTTTTTTTCCGACTACTTTTGAGATTATTATTTACTGTACGATTCATGACACTCCATTCTATATTCCGGCATTATCAAAGGACAAGATTATAACTCAATACAGTGCATTACATAGCGGGCTCCTTCTCAAAAATTCTGCTCATGGAGGACGGGCGAGTTGGTCAAATGGCATGATGTCTCTTGTGGCCACGACCAAAACTCTCCAATATTGGCAGAAGGACTTCTCCCCTTTTGTCTCGTTCACTCCCTCCCATGCAAGACAAACATTCGTATTCTCACCAAGCTTCGCCACCCTCATCTGACTAAGCTTTCCTGGCATATCTGAATAATCCAGCCACAGACCCGGAACGAGTCCTTTAACAGCTCTCCGCGGCTTCTGACTTATGTATCGAAGCCTCCCAGAGAAAATCCCCAGGAAGTCTCCTGGGGCTACGGCAACCATCGGCGATATAGAATAGAGTCTCGTCGAGGCAGGCTTAGTGCCAATGACCCTCTTTCCAGAATCCCCCTCGTAAGGCATGATCCAAACGTAGACAGATTTGTTGGAGGCAAGCTTACCCTTAATGCCATATCGAAGCAAATGGTCATTTGACTTTCCGGACGTAGCCGTTACACTGTGGTCAGCGAGGAAAGCCTCATATTCTGTCTCGTCTGAATTCCAAAGACTTAGATTGTTTGCCAAGGCACCTGAATATGTAGTCCGAAGTCTTTCAAAAATCCGCTTATCTTCGATATCACACTTACCAGAGAAGTCACCACCTTCTTCAGCTAAGACTCTGACTCGAAGTTGTTGAAGGGGAAAATTGAAAACATTATTCCATGCGAGTAACACGCCGAGTTCCTTCGTATAGCGGAAGAAATGTGTCTTAAACTCACTGGAGCGGTAAAGAAGTAGTGCAATCGCTCCCGCAAAGCGAAGTTCTGAAAGGAGTTTCCAGTATGACGTCCACTTGAAAATAGTGTCCCTGCATGTACCGTATCCCATGGCATAAACAAGTTGTTTAGCAGCAATCTTCTCCTGAGTGATCAATGTTTTCCGACCTGGCGGAACAGGAAGTTGTCCAATCATCTTTGCGCGCTGCTGGATCATAGGCCAAAAATAAGTTTCTTTCCATAAATTCCGCTGGCGGGTTCTAGTGTCATTAGCTATCCCTTTCTCAATGTGGCTGATTACGCTTGTATAGTCGCTCTCCTCTCTGAATTCACCTGTCAGCTCAGTTGGTTCAGATATAGCATCAAGCAGTTCCTTTTCTGCCAGGTTTCTTATGTCTAAACGTGCAATCGTAATTTCTGTGGTCTTCTTTAATCGATTTGCATATTGTCGTAAATGAGTCTCTGAAGCAATCCGAGCTGGGAGGGCCATATTCATTTGTTGTCGGTCCTCGGCAATACGCTCCAAATCTTGTCTCTCATAGTTTCGTAGTCTCTCCTCCTCAATGTTAAGAGTCGGCTTCGCTGTCTGACGGTTGAATTTCACACAATTCATGGAGATACTAGACAATATCTTCGGCTAATCTGCGTTGGTATCTGTAACTTGCAGGTGGTCTCGTACACCTGTAATACAGGAATCAGGTATACGACTGTTATCGCCAACCCGGGCGATCGCTTTTGTTATATCCTCTAACAGCTAGCCTGATTCATCTAGACTCCGCGCTTCGCCGAAGGAGTGTATGTAGCAGTGCTCTGCAGATTGTTATCTGCATCATGTATCGTGAGAGTAGAGTTCACTCGTGACGTTTCACAAGCTGGGTTGGACGAGAGTGGCCGTCTGATAGATACTGAAGTGCGGGTGAAGACTGGTAGTCGCTGAACTGATTCGGACAGCAGCTTTGATCGACGTTGTCATCTTTCGCATTTTATAGCATGCTGCCAGATACTGCCCCGTCTAGAGGTTCTAACTCGACCGGCTGAGAAAAGTACCCCTCCAGTATATTCATTCCGTCGTCGTAGTCAACCACGTGTATACAATCATTCTCATCTTGGTCGATACGCTCTTTGTCGGCTGGCGGTCGTATTTCCTCAGGGGACTGACGATACATATCATCCGCAAGAGTCTCTGCAGCTGCAGATTCGTGTGAGGAAGAGACCGCCGAGTTAGTGATACTCAGCATCTCGTCGATGTCGTACGCGGTACTAATACAATCTTCAATCGGACGCCCGTTGGGGATCGACTCACTTGTGGCAGTACCACTATCAGTAGGCTCAGGAACCGAGGCCTTTCGTCTCTTGAACTTGCGTCTTTCGTTGATCGCCGTCTGCATAGTAGAGTATGATCGTTTCTCTTGATTTGAAGATAATCGTTCGGAGACTCGGCGGACAGGAGCTGCTTCATCCTTCGAAGGTACAGGACTAAGGGGGGGCGTTCTAGAAGACGCGAAGTCGATCGGACAAGATGTAAGGCCTGCTTCTCCGTTCTTCTCGACACAGTGTTTTTGAACGATCCTAACTTTAGCAGCTACCATGTCAAAAGTCGAGCCTGCTGTCACTTACTAACTTGACCAAGACGAAATATTAGTTCACGCAAATCCTCTTCTGCAACCTCAGGCAGGTGGAGGGCACGCAGCATTCCACGCACATTCAGTGCCAGCTGGTCAATGACTTTACTGGCCATGTTTTCCTTGGTAGAAGATGCGTTGCTTGGAAAAGTTGTGAATTGTGAGAAATGGTAGGAAAACTTTTGGTGGGGGTTGCACCAGGTGGAGCAATTGATTACCTAAGCATTGTCTGAACTTTCAGACAATAGACCAGATCTCGAGCACCTCTCACCCAGCATACCTTCAAACACCAGGTAGTCGGCACCATGTTTATGATCTGGGCAACCAACCACAATATTAGGATCACGCAGATCCGAATTCCTTCCATTCGCTATGCGACGGATTTTCTTCTTAGTCCACCCCCTCGAACGGAGCGCTCTTCCAATACTAGAAGCTGTCACAAACATCAAACTCGTCCAACAGAAAGAGTATCATTTCCGATTGATACAGCCAAGATTTTTCTGCCAAGTATTCGCATAGGGCGTCCAGCATAGTAGGTGTAATGCTTCGCTTTCGCCCTCCGCCATTTCGAGGGGCTTGAGGGGTGCCATAATATCGAATGTTTGAGCGTATCCTTCCTACGCCGCGAAGACTACAATTAGCTGCTGTTGCTATTTCGGAGCTAGTAAATAATCCACTTGAAAGCATGTCAGTAATCAAAGCAACTTGCGACTTCGCAAGATGTGGCGCCATATCGAGCTGCTAACCACTGTTGAGCAGGAAGAGTTGAAGAAAGCACAACGATCAAGACAACTCACGATAAGCAAACCAATATGTGAAACCTGAGGCCACAACGGAACAAGTGAGGCAGAAGCTTCGCTGGCGAAAGCTCGGAGCGGAAATACTATTTTCCGTTAGCGGGGCAATCTCCGCCTGTTGATTGTTGATAACTCAATAACAGATAACAAAAAGCGACATTTCTTCTCTTGTAGCTCGTCCAACATCGACTCCCTATGATGAGTGCGAACTTACTGCAAATCACGCCTCCCGAAAGCTTTACGAGCTCACCACCAACGCCTCCTGCGACTGAGGAGAAGAGTGTACCAGCAATCTCACACGTTCTTGCAGAGGTTAGACAACATAAAGACGGACACTACCCGGCTCCTGGCGAACACTGGCATAAGTTCCCGTTGAATGGTCATCAGTACGACAGTCTTCAGCGCCAGCTACGAAAAGAAGGCCTCTGGGATCATTACAAACACAAAATTCGGTAGGTAAACGGGTGTTCATGCTGCCACTTGACTAATGCGAGGGCAGGTACGATTGCTTCCCACTAGCCAATTTATATGTCCTTCGGATGCCCAGTTCATTGCACGAAAGCTTCGTATTTCTCATCGCGCAAGATATCCTACGCCAGCTACACAAAATTGGCCAAGGCAGCAGTCCTTCGGCGATATTTGCAGGAGACATAGAAAATAGTGCATCAGCAGAAATCAGCTTCAAGGAGACTGGATATGGTTCACATCAGCCAGACATCGCATTCCAACATTTTGAGGCGCAATATCCCGGCGTCATCGTTGAACTGTCCTATTCGCAAAAGAAGAGTGATCTTTCACGTTTAGCACATGAGTACATCCTGGGTTCAGATGCCGACATTCGTGTCATGATTGGCATCGACGTCGAATACAAGGGAAGCAGGAAGGCATCCATCTCAATCTGGCGTCCACACGTTGAAGTCGATGATGCTGGGGAGAGGGAATTGTGCGTTGTGCAAACAGTTACGGATCAGGTATGTTCGCCATGAATCATGAATAAAGTTGAAGCCTGGCTAATACATGTAGCTCTTCCGAGACGATGTGGGAAACCTTGTTCCTGATTCTCAAGCGAGCTTGCAATTGAGGCTAGAGGACTTTGGTACTGAAGCTTTTGCTGTGAATTTTCCTGGTCTTACTGGAGACGTGCATATCTCTGCAGAGCAGTTATTCGCATATCTCGAGCGTGCTGAAGCCAAAGCGAAGAGAGTGAAGGACGGCGAAGGCCTAGTGCGGAGTACCAAACCTTGGGTGAGAAAACGGCGCAGAGACAGTACCCCACCAGAGCAACTTGATCCAGACCGGGAGGGCAGATTCGCGGAGCAGGAGCAGAGGGCGTTGAATAATGCTATGAGGGATGATGTATCTTACAAAGCCAGCTCCTCTGTCGCAGATCACGAATAATATATGCTCTATCTCTTTTGTACGAGCACTGAAATATGTAAAGGAGATCTTGCAGTGGGGTAATCACACCTTATGAAGTTCACAGTGATTGGTCAAACTGGTCATTATCCATTTTGTTTTATTACATCCCATTCATCAAGCGGCCCATCGTTAAGAAAACCTTCTGTACTTATGTATCTCATTCATCAAGCGGTTCACCATTAAGCAATCACCTGTCTGCTTGTAATGATGTTTCGCAACTGCTGGCTCAGGGCTGCTTCCATATCAAGTCGCTCTATAACAACTTCTTGCATATAGTCTAAGACATCTGAGTCTTCACACTCCGAAGTTTGGTCCATCGCTAGTATCACTACATGGCGAAGCTGATACTCGGCCTCCAGAACATGTCCTATACCTCGTGAGTCCTTATCGTCAACTGGTAATAAAGAGGTTAGCTACAAGCAACTTACGTTTAATTTTTGTGATGCGAAAATCTGTATAGATGCTCCGCATAATTCTGCTGAACTTGTATACCTCGGGCAAGGTTTCGTATGCCATGATTTTTGTCTTCACCGGCGAGGAGCTGTCTCTACTGTCATCTGGATATATAAGCTTGAATTTAGTTCTCGGGAGAAGCACCGAACCTGTAAAGACGTTTCCCCTAAATGCGTTCACGATACACATGTCTACTTTTGGATAAGGAAGCAGCGCTACAAGGTTCGCCGCAACGGGTAGTACCCAGCGCGATTCGAAGAGATGTGCAATGCTGACTCCAACCTCGATTTTCTGCTCTCTTTTCTCCGGGCATCCGATCTGATGCAAGATCTTGCGCATTTTCTTTACCGGATTTGCCCATGGAGGACGCGGGGCAGGCTCCCAATGTGAAAACTCCTCAAACTCATGCCTTAGATCTTATAAACCTCGATCAATTATCGCCTGAGCTGAAACAATTCCGCACTTGTCCTCGATCTTCAATGCACCTTGCGATAAGTATTCTCCAAAATAGTAGTCGTCCCTCGATCGGAGGCTTTTGAAACCTTCTAGATCCGCATTATATTGGAGATATGCTCGAATGAGGTCCATGTCTCGAATGAAAACCTCCTTGGGAAACTCAGTAGTGTCAACAATACAAAGAGAAATGTCGTCAAAGGCCGATCCATTCCTAGTATTGGCGCGAAGGTGGAATATATAAACAAGCGCAAACAACATCGAGCTAGTCCATGAGACCAAATTATCCTCGGGGCCTGGGAGCCAGCGGAGATGCCTATACAGCATGCCCGCTACTTGCTCCTTACTTTCCCTCGCAAAAATGTCTACTCTACTATTTTGATTGCCATCCCTGGCGTCCATGGACTTTGTCCAGATCCTATTAGTCTCACCGCGTGATTTTGGCGTGAATACTCGGAATAGATAGCGAGGGATGTCATTGAACTTCTCCCAAAGCCAGGCGTTCTCTCCACCGGGGTAAAACAAGAGATGTTCGGGATCAGATAGGCTTAGTGCCTGGAGCGCGTCCGCGATGTCTGGGAGTGCCATTATTCAGGTGTGCAAATGAATTTGCTAGATCACTTACATAGAATATACACTTAACAGAGGGGAGAAAAGAAACAGGTTGCGGGGTAAAACGAAAAGCGAGCACGTGTCTATCACCAGACCCATATGATTGCGTTTAATAGGCTGTCGTAGTTACACCAACGCCTCGAAATCCATGGTGTATGCATTTGACATATGACGTTCCCTTCTGAAGGTTTATCCATACTCTCACTTAAAGGGCAAAGCATAGGATAAAGACCTGATAGCTACATATAGAACCGAGAAAAGCATACGGAGTGGTTCTGCCTTAACAATTGAATATTCGGAAACTTATCATACTAAGTTAGTAGCTCTCATTTTGTTTGTAAAATGTAGTGCCAGTCAATGATACTGACTGTCGTCATATTAAAGTTGGAGCACCGTCAAGAAACCAGGCAGGGTTGTCAGCACCTCAAGCCGTTTTGTCAAAAAGCGGCAGCTAATAGCCGAGAGCACGGCTGCTGACTTAGCGATGCGCTAACTGTATTTGGCTTAGCGCTTCCGAACCGTGGCGCATGATAACTTAAAGAGAGTGTGCAAGGTAGACACTAGAAACGAAGCCTACTGTAGTATTTACATAAAGGATGAAAGCGTCTTTCCAACACGAGAAATACCATGACATAAGACCTCCTTCAGAAGCCACGAAATATGCGTATCTGTGTACGTAATCTTGGCTGCCCAGCCAAAGGTAAGACTTCTTCTAAGTTAGAAACACTGTTTTCTGTTCCGTGATAAGACTGGTCTATAACCACCATCTTCGTGTGCCTGCGCAACATAATCTTTGAAGGCTCCTGCGTTCCCAACATTGTACAGTACCATCCAGAGAGAAAGTTTTTGAGTCAAAGACATGCTAACTTATAATGCATAAAAGCAACATCACTTTGTAGCTAATCTCTTGCCGTGAAGCCTTCCCCCCCCCTAACTCACAGCTTTTATCAAATTTTGTTATTATACGATAAAACAAACTGCCTGATTTGAGGTACACCCTCATGCCACTCTTTAACAAAAGAATCAAGAACTTTGCCAGTGTTTACATAGCATCCCGTTGTGCGTCATTCGTTTTATGAAGTTTTGATGCGCAGCCGTGGCGTTCGACCATATTGCCTATACAGATAGCTTCAACAATGGGAAGAAATCATACTTGAGCTCAATATCCGAGAAATCTGTATATTCATCGGAGGAAGAGTTTGACTTTATTCATGGCAGGGGCCGCTGCGGTTCGATCTGAGATTGGGACTGTCTTTGTCGCATGATTTCCTCGGCTGCACTTTCGGCCTCCCTTTTGTCCATTTCGGCCTGAAACAATCTTTCATGTTCTTCCTTCACATGTCTCAGTTTCCAAAAGTGATGGACAAAAAAAAGAATCATCAATATGCTTGCGCAAGTGCCTGTAATTCCTGCAGTAACAATGGCTGTTCGAGACCAGAACTTGTGTGAGGGTTAGAAGCCATTTAGGTGCTCGGGCCAAGGCCCTCGCTTAATTTAGCGTGCTTCCATACCTTTCTCCCTGTTTCTCGTATGTTCTACAGCCTGTACGCTTCTATTTAAAGGAGCATATGCTCTCGCATGTATTTACTCTTCACGCACTTCTTATAGTTTAATACTGAAACCTACCTTTGAGTTATCGAGGTCTGGCCTCTTACAACTTGTTCCGGGCAGTATAGATATTGGTAACCGTGGCGATAAGGCCAGCGAGCAAGTTTAGCATACCTGGCCTGCAGAGTTTAGTATTCATCTGTTTCGGGGATTCGAAAGAGATACACAATGATCTTGTTGAGTAACCAAACGTAATTCCTCCTCCACCTATGCCAGAGCCAACCCATTCCAGAAACGCCTATAGCACAGCATATCGAAGCGACTAACAAGACCGGCCATATCTGAGCGGCTTTCACAACCGCTTTACCTGCAGCGCCAGCTTCTTTTGAAAGTACCTGAGAGTTACGAATAGACGTGAATGCTCCTGGTAAGATAACATAGCCTGCAAGGAGGAGCCATGTGCATAGACTGGCAAGAATGTTATGCCACCAGGGTATCTCATCTAGCTGCAGGAGCATTTTCATGTATCGACTATATATAGAGGGCTTCTCGGGAGCTATATTTTCTTGAGTGCCTGGTCCTGACGTGCTTTTTCTGTCTTGAGGACGAAGAACAGAAATGTCACCAGAATATCTCTGCCGGGCTGACGTTGTGGAGATCGAAATACTAGAGAGTCGATAAAAAGTATGTCAATTGAATGCAATGCAGCGATTTAAAGATGAATTCGCTCTTATATCTTGCACATAAGCCTCTTTCGGACTACTTAGAACCCAGAAATAAAGCACCTCTATCCGAGGACATCGTTGATCCCCAAACCGCCATTTTCGATCACCTCCGTTAATGACCGCTATCTTGTTACATTGAAATCGACAATGTTCAGCATCATGGCATTCAGCTTTTAAATCGGGGTTCATTTGTCGACTAAGGATCTGTTGACAAAAGCTGTCCCCAAGACATCGCACTCGCGCATTTCGTTCTGATGGAATATCCATAAAACGAACCCGGATAATAACTCGGAGTGGGTCAGAATCCATTTCTATCGTGGAAAGTAGAATGTTAAATCGTAAAGCTTGAGTAATTGATTGATTGATTGATTTATTCATACACGGTTCCAGCCATCCGTTGGATAGCTATGCCGGAATGGCCCAGCTTTGGCACCAGTTGCCGAAC